>OY720454.1:13131501-13219001 GCA_963082715.1 Harpalus rubripes
AAGTAGAAAAAGAAAATTTGAGGATATTGAATATAAAGAAAATGTATGTATTGTACATAATTTATATTAAAATATCCCATAGATTTTGCAAATATATCTGAGAAATATTTTGTAGTGAGACATGAATATGTGTATTTGTATTTAAAAATAGTTTTTGTTTTATGCGTACAACCAGGTAAAATATCTGGCGAGAGGTTATGTGCTGGCCACATCAAATTTTTTTTTAAATATTTTCAAATTATATACATCTCTTATATTTTAATCATGGACTTACCTTCCATGTCTTTAATTTAAATATATAATACCTAATCGAAAGCACAATGTTTTCTGACAGATGTAATTTTATACGTTAGGATACACAAACAAAATTCGCAACCAGTTCTAAATCGTTCCAACACTAGTCAAGTCGGTTCTAGAACTATAAGTTCGCGAATGGATTCTAAGCATTTCTGAATCACGTTCTGAACTTTTTGTTGGAACAAACCTAATATACATACCTAGGGTATTGTTAAAATAATAAATTATGTTTATTGGTTCTCCTTACTAACTAATATTCGTTGCATCACCACGGTGAACCGTAATATAGCTATTTCAAAAACAAATAATTAACTATACCTATATAGACATTGAATTTGCAACAAAATTATGTGGAAAATACTATTGTTTATATAAATAACTAAAGTGTATTTGCATCTGAAATTGCTCCAGGATAATTGCTAATTAGAGAGATACTATGTAATGTGATATATCATTCTGTGTATTCAACAACAGTGTATATTTACAAACATATATGGAGATCTGTTTCCATTTTGAATTAAAACCTTCATGCACAACGACCACGATGAAAATCACTCATTCATATTAATGTCCCCTGCCAATTTGCAATTATATCAAATAGTTGTATTGGTTTGACATTGCTTAAATACACCTTGGAATACCACTAAATTAATTGAACAGTCCTACATTAATATGTTCTGGAATCTATATGGTGATATTTCTTTCCGAATAATTTTATTTCCAGTAATAACATAACGGGGGGAATGACAATAAATTGAAAAATCTGAAAATTTATTTTCTAATTTATCGAACTCTCGAATTATATTTAATTAGATTATTTTTTTGATCCACAAGTTTCAAACAACGGAATCAGGCTGTCATGCTGTCGTAATTAACTAGCTCCATTCATTTACCTAGCTCAGTTGGTAAGTCTGTTTTGACAACTAGAACACACCTTGATAATGCAAAATAAATAATCAAAAGATATAATTACTAATTATGGTATTTCTAGAAATGGTTTCTATTATTTTTTGTTTTATTTCATGATTAAAAATGTCACAAAATTGGTCTTTTTCGCTCATTTTACTAATGTGTTGATACTATCTGACATTTGTCAACAACAACAAAAGCTACAGAGATTATTCCCGGGTTTGGTTAAAACGCAGACACGCGACACCAAATGGAACATTTCATTGGTTATAAGAAATGTCGAAAAATAATCGCATAAACAAAACTGTCATCTATTCAATAATTTTTAATTTTAGGCATATAAATTATAATAATTTTAGCAATATCATATAAACTCTTACATTACCAGAACCAGAGTTATAGTACCTATATTGTTTCAGGGGTAAGTTATTCTAACAAATTCATTTAACGAATTTTGCTAGAATTTACCCAGGAAGTGAGGGGACTCGAATTTGAACAAAGGAGGACAAAAGTTGCCGAGCGAATTAAATATGAATGTTCGAGAAGGTAAGTGCACCTTATTATAGAACGTTCTAGACTTCTATCAGCAGAATATGTAAGCTGGAAAGCAAGTGCGATAGGGAAATCTTAGGAATTGGTACAAACATTATGTGAGAGTACATTTGTAAGTGTATTTATGTTATAATAATTTATATTCAAGGACACGCAAGAATACTTACTAATAAGAAAATCAGGAAGACCGTGGAAAACAAAATTTGCACTATCATTTTAAACAGCTTTTCATCTGTCATTTGAAATTAAGTTGCAACATTTAATTTAGTTAAAGCATTATATTAATTTTTTAAAGTGAAAATATGGAATTAATCGGAGAGCATTTTCACATCATGATTTATAGTTTGACGACTTTGAAGTCAGCTTGAAATTAATGTGGCAGTTTTTAATTAGTTTGTCAACTTTGGCAGTTTTTAAATAACTAGAAATTTATTTAACAGATTTGAAATTTTCATAGTCTTCCAGAAATTAGTTTGAAAGCATTGGAGCGAAGATTGTTTGAAAACTTTTAAAAAGTGGAAAGACATATTATTGTAATTATTGTATTGTAACGTTTTTATTTATTTGGGTGAAGTGTAAAAACAAAGAATTATTATTAATTAAAACAAATGTATATTAAAACGATAAGTAAATATTTAACTAGTTATTTAATTATTTAAACAATTAACACGACTATTTATTTACACGATATTATTGATTATTTATTTGGACTATTTATGTCACTTCACATTCAACTGTCTATTCATGTAACCATCTTCTTCCACAGCCTTAGTATCAGCTAGCTAGATTCCCAATACTTTAGAGCACTCACTTCCACAGCTATCTCAGTATACCAGTAACTTCCCGAGTACTCCACTCGACAATAAATTGCATACGCTCACCACGATACCGCTCTGCCACTCAAACTCACTGACACCTTACCGCTTATTATCTATGTAAATGTCCTTCTGTCGGACTAACACTCTATGTGTCCTACTAGAATGCTTCTATTCATAGGCGTCGGTTCGCACGCGCCGGTCGGGGGCTCGCGGACCAAATGTTGTATGTACTCTCGCGTTACAGCATTATTGTAAAATGGATTAATTTGAACATATTTAAAATAAAAGTCTAACGTGACTCGCGTATTTATAAAATAAATTATTAAACACTTGGTTTAAATTTTAAACACATTAAATAAATATACATTTGATAATACAACATCGTTTTGATGTTTGTATTATGAATATTCTTTCTGAAATATTTAATTTTAAATCTAATCATATTTTTGTTTCATGAATGTTTGTTTATGAAATCTGGCAGGAAATTCAAAAACATAATTACAGAAGAAATCCAATTAAACATCTGTTTAAAATCATTACGAATATCAGCGAAACAGTTATAATTTTCTAAGGCAGCAAAATAATTTCGCAAATTGTAGTTGCAGTTATTTATAGTTTAATAAATAATTCGTAAGTAAATAGCAAAGAAATTCCCTTGCAACATTATTGATTTTCTTGTTGAACATAAATATGAGAAGATATGCAACGTTCCTTTCGTGACACCGCATAAATATACAAAACAAACACATTCAACTTAGAGACGAACCGCGAGTCGCAATGCAAGTATTTTACAAATCCCGCAACAGCAATGGCGGTCGGCAGTTTAAATCATACCGCACTGCAAACTTGTTACAATTTAATTAAGGATAAGCAAATTCTCGCTCGGCAAACACTAAATCCACCTAATAGAATAGCAATTCAAAATATTTCGCGCTACAAAATAACTTATTAGGTTATGGTTCGTTCGCTAACAAACTAGACTTGTTATAAGTTTAGAGTTATGCGTTCGAATTTGCAATTTAATTTCTAGCCGCGCTGCAGTGACAAATATCTAGGGAAATATGGTTGTAGAACATAGAGTAAACATGGAATTGTACAATATACATATACTCGTGAAAAGCAAAGCAAAGTGTGATGTGTTTGTCATTGTACATCGGGCTTAAAATATGTGATTTATGTAATTTACTTGCATCACAATTCTACAATTCACATATATCATATAAATGATATATTATTCTTCTGGTTGTAGTGTTTCATCAAGACAAGATTTCTTGTGTTGTCTTGAATTTCAAGATAAGAAAATACAAATTTCTTGTTTGCCCAGTTTTTGGTGACGTAATTTTTGTCTTGTTCTTGATATTTCTTGTTTCTTGACATTTTAGACGAATACCCTATCTCTATCACTTTAACCATTTCGAACGCGCAGGTGTGACGTTGACGTCTGCGTCTGCCCTTGCCCCTTGTAGTTACATAATGTTGCTTTGATGTTGGCCGCGTTGCGCTTGCAATGGATTACTAGTTGTTACTCATTGGTTATTTATTTTCGATATTCTGTGCTATAATATTTGAAACAATGAGTGTTCAACGAAAAATAAATCAGATTCAGAATAGGTTCTATCCCAAAATAATATTTCTCCCTCTCAAATCTAATAGAACTCTGATGTGGCCAGCATAGCATAATACCTCTCGTCATTTAATTTTTATTATACTCCATTTCACATAAGAAAATAGCGTTGGTTTAGATAGGGATATAAATTATGCCTTTTGATTGGTCACAGTGCAAACCTAATTCACATAAACGAAAAAATATCACCTATGTATGTCAGTTATCAAATATAATCTACAGAATTAAGTGATGTTTAACCTTGTTTTGTTATAATTTTTATATTCAGGTCAGGTCTTGTACATTTTTACACATAAAAATATTAATTAATGACAAGGTGTAGTTTGACGTTTGACGAATTTAAATTATTTATTTATTAGTGAAATTACGTATATACTTTGTTCCACCTAACCAATTCAGTAGAATTCATCAGCGCCAATTTTAAATAGCCGAAATTAAAAAATGGCGGTATTCAATAGCATTTGACATTTTATTAAAATATTTAAAAGGTATTATAACGTTATCGAAACTAGAGGTGGGCGCGTGAGTAACTTTTTACACGATCACGCACGCTCACGGAACTAAAAATGTAATCACGACCAATCAGGCACGACTTTTTATGTTTGATTCACGATCACTCACGCTCACGATTTTATTTTGCCACTCACGCCCGATCGCGCCCGGCGGGTCACGTTCGTGTCACGTAATTGTTTCTATGTACACTTAAGCCTGCTTAACACAGTCATAAGTTGTTATCAAATTTGTTAACAAATTGGTAATAAGTTAGGTAACAGATTGGTTTCATTGGAAACGAATGTTTATGTATAAATAGTTTGTTCTATTCCTTCACAAATATCATTATAAATTTGGTAACAAATTTGTGAACAAAATTATGATCGTGTAAAACGGGCTTAATGATTTGTATATCTTTAGTGAAATCGGAGCAACTGTGTATACAATTTTAGGTACAACAATAACACTATTTTTATGCAAAAAAATACTGTTGATGACATATTTGGGCATAATAATGACAAAAAGATTGTAAAGTAAAAGATGGAAATTGACAATTTTTTAAATAAAAAATAGAAGAAAACTAGTACTCACGCCCGATTAAATTTCAATCACGCCTGATCCCGCACGATAATTTTTTAGTGCCTCATGCTCACGTCCTATCACGACGCAAAATTTAAATTATACTCACGATCACACGGATCACGTCGTGACCCATCGTGATCCGACAAAATCACGGCCCGCGCCCACCTCTAATCGAAACTTTGTATAAATAGTATTTAAATTATGTCGATTGTACCACCGTAATTTAAATAATAAACTTGGCTTAAATTTACAATATTACAACGAAACTAAATGTAAAATAGATTATAATATATTGCTGTCAAAATTTCGATTTGCATTTTTTTGTTTAAACCTATACACTATCCGTATTAACTATACAGTGATGGGAAGATGGGTGCAGTTTAATTTTTTTGTTTGATTGCATAATATCATATTATCTAATCAAAATCAAGATCAATCTGTACCTATCATCCTACCACTGTATAGTTAAAACGGAGAGAGTATAGTTTAAAATTTAAGCCACACAACACAAAAATGCGGATTTGTAATAAGTTCTTGTCAAGAAATCTGGATTTCTTGACAAGAAATTTTGATTCTTGATGATACTTTCTTGTCTTGCGAAATAAAAATACTACTTGTCTTGGTCTTGTCTTGATTTCAAGACAAAATCAAGAGTATTTCTAGATTTTTGTGAAACACTATCTGGTTGCATTAGCTATATTCTTATTGGTCAAAGTCTGAGTTCGTTTCAACACATGTAAGATGAATAATTGTAGTTCTGTTTGTACTAAAAAAGCACAAGTTTGAATTTCGACAAAGAGCGCGTAAGAACGAGTGCGTGAATGAACGAGTGCTTGAATAGCCTTCTGCAGCGAGTGTTTTATACTATTTTCTCTGTTTCGGCTCTCATTTAAATTATTTCTTTAAAAAAACATTTAATAATTTCCCTTAAGAGAATTTTTTGACAGAATGTTTGAGTTGGAAACAGGGATACCTATGTGTTGTTATTCTCTCCGTTGCTAAGATATTTTGTGTATTTAGTACAGTCATACCAATACCAAATAATAAAATATCACCAAACATCGATTAAGAACAACGAACATATAACAATATAGAAATGACGAAGCGAGAAAATATATTTTTTTAAATTATTTGGTTTCATTAATTTTTTTAGACATTAAATTATTACGAATAGAAACCAGTATGGTCCACGGTAGATTTAAGAGCCCATCAAGTGATACCTTGTAATTATATTTTGCAATTACATAAACTAATAAATACAATAAATATACCTATAATAACTTACATGAAAACAACAGTAATCGCTACTATTAAATCTATGTTTTATTTTGTAATTAATTACTCCTATAATATAACTTTTAATACATTTTTCTTTTGATCAATAAAGTCATTAAAACGTCATCATAATCTTTCATTGCATCATTATCTAAGCACATTATTCAATATGACTTTATATAGTTTTTAATACGTCTTAAATTTAATCTACTTTAAAATTATACCAAAAATTAAATGGTAAAAAAATGAAGCTTAAACATTTTATGGATTTGTATATAAGTTCAAGGCTTTGACATACATTTTGTCTATAAAACTTATAATCGGTAAAGCTACAAAAAGCGTGAGATCAATTCAGTGCACGCGGCTTACTTGGACTGTAACTACACGATAGAAGATGGGATTTATGACACGTAAAATTGTGAAAATACTGTTATTTATACCCATATAAAAATACGGAGAACGTTCTTTTAGAGCTAATAAAATTTGCGAATTTTCTCTAAGTTTATGTTTGTAATAGTTAGTAACATCTTTACTTTATGCTAATAGTTTCCTCCTGATTAAAATCGGTAATATTTCAACGATTGACGCAAAAGTCGCATCAAGCAATAAACGTCTTAATTTCCATTAAGTTAATTAGTAGAAACTGAAACTAATGTTGCCTCAAAGATTTTAATAGCTTACAGTAAGCTATATATCAATTTGATTCGATTAGTTTGAAATAAAAACGTTTTGTGGTCCAGAGCTACTCTATTTAATTTATTTTCTGTGTCTTGTGATTGAAGGCTATCTTAATTACTTGACGAAACTAATTAAGTGTCATCGTAAGTTTAAAATACTTAAAATACGTTACAAAGTGATTCGATATGCATTATCATAAGAAATACCTCGACCGGGTTGACTCTTAATACGCAAAACAGAAGATTGTTAAATATGAATTGTTTCTTTCTTTGATTAATGTAATATATAAATGAAATAAGTACATTAAATTTAACCAGTAATATAACTCGTCGAGAGCAACAATATTTTTTAATAACTTTTTCTCGAAATCGCATATTTTTTAGCATTTTTCAACCCCATAAATTGACGAGTCCTTCCACGTACTTTTCTAATAATTTAATGCAGTAGCAGTAGCTATAAAAAAAAATTGGGATGATTTATCATCCGTCCACTCAACCTAATCATGGCCTCCTAGAATATGCAGTGCACCACACTGAGTTAATTTTTTGAATTATCAAATAAAAATCAATACCAACTTTTTTGGATGACTCCATTTGATCTCAATATTTGAAGAAGTCAGGCGTATAAAGTTGGCACCCCAATGTAAGAATTAAGAGAAAAAAAAAATATTGCATAATTTTGCCCATGTTATGCCCAGTTTTGTCCAACTCTTATTTTTTGTCCAGTCCCCCTTTTTTATAAAACCGATGAAGTGCGTCACAATTGCAGGATTAAGTAACTACCTAACGTAACCTAACCTAGCCTAACCTAACCATTTCTGTAGTTTTGTTTATGGGGGTGCTACCGAAAATTCCCCATGTGTTGTCTATTTTGAGTCCAGGGGCGGCTCGTCAGAGCAGGCTAAGGAGACTAAGCCTCTTCATATCTTATCAGGATAAAAACATTTTCTTTCATCTTTATTCTTCTTTCTATTTTCATTAATTTTTTGAATTGAATTTCGCAACCGTTGTTATGGCAACATAGCGGCCGCGAAATTAGGTAAACAATCACTTTGACACTTGAGAATTGCATGGTTTTGTTTATCAAATGTCAATCTCATAGCCACCTTGAAAGCTAACTTTCTATTTACAATGAAACTGTTTAAAAATAATAAAATTTGTAATTACATATTTTTTACGGTTGCACAAAAAATATTGTGTACACCTTGTCCGTGAAATCCTTTAGCGCCCTCGAGATTGTCTTACCTCGGCCGCAAGCGGCCTCGGCGACAATTTTTCTCTCGGTACGCTAAAGAGTGATTTCGCGGCCTTGATATACAAATAACTATTGTGTTAGTTACGTAGGTGTAAAATGATAATGCATAATTTTTCTATATTAATCATGTTACGCCTCTTTATTAAACCGTTGTGCATACAACGGAGGCTAAGTTCCTCTGCACCTTAAAAATATTGTTCTTGAAGGTATACTCCACACTCGTGCTGCATACACGATACGTGAATCAAGCCACATCATACCAGCGAATAAGTTAGCACAGGAGGCTGCCTTCCTTGGTCTTCGTGAATGCTCGGCATGATTCGTGACCGCTGCTACTAAATCACAGACCATCTATCTAAACTTAAACGACAGGCAAATGCGACGGCGGCTACGGCGTGCGGCACAGAGTTATAGGTGCTGTAGTACACTATACATGTTCAGTAGGTTATTTTTATTTTTTAAGGGTATTTTTTGAACAATTTCAACACCCACCTCCCCTTCCCTGAGGTGAGTCACCCCTCCGTCAAATGCCTGATTTTGACTCATTCGCTTAAGGCCATATCACACTAGAATCATATTTCTGACACTTTTTCGCTGACTTATTTTGTATGACCAACTCGATTCGCACTGCAAGTTTGAACAACCGTTTTCTCTGACTTTTAGTGGATTTTTATACTTGAAGTTGGTTATGATATGGTTTCTTTAATAACAACATATTTTAAATTTGTTTGACATATCAAATTATTTCAAGTAAAATAAATGCAAATGATGGAAAGATATTACAATTGTGGGCAAGCATACTAATTTTATGTTCATCAAACACAAAAATGTCAACTTCTGTCGTTTCTGCAGTTATATTTTACTGTATAAAGTTACATTCCTGTATAGAGACAGTTACGCATGCGCAATAGAGAAGTCAGCGATAAATAGTCAGAGGAAATGAAATCGATTCCATTTCATCTGACAACAGGATCCATGACTTCTTTGTAGCTATCACACTGGAGTAAGTCAGCGATATGAACCAAATCACGGATAATGCGTGACAAGTCAGAGATACTACTTCTAGTGTGATAAGGCCTTTATTTGTTTCGACAGCGAAAATGTTTTTTTTTTAATTTGTAGTATACACCATTTTTACCTCTCGCTAAGAGAGGTATTGGATTCATGCTAAAAATCGCATATCCAGATTTTACTGAATAAGCACGTTTTAAGGTCCCTAGAATCCGATTATAACATTTTTACGATGATGTCCGTATGTGTGTGTGTGTGTGTGTGTGTGTGTGTGTGTGTGTGAGTGCGTGCGTGCGTGTGTGTGCGTGCGCGCGCGTGTGTGTGTGTGTGTGTGTGTGTGTGTGTGTGGATGTGTCTGTGGATGTGTGGATGTTGGATCCACGATTTCTCAAATACTATAAGACTTAAGACATTTTTAACTACGGATTCCTCAATGTAACAATAATGGGAAAAGTTGATTTTGGTAACAATTGGACAACCGGAAGTAGTAGTTACAAGAAAAAATCATCGAAATATTATTTATCGAAAATTTATGTAAATACTTATATTAAAGAACGTTAAATTCTTTATTCGATAAATATAAATTCATTATTATATCTTCTATAGATTTAGAGATAAAGAAATGCATATAAAATAATTTGATGTAAAAATTCTCAGATCAAACTAATTCAATGCAAGAAATTCAAATGTTTGTAATTCACACATAAATGTCACTGTCAAAAATATTTGTATGCCACTGTCAAAAATATTTGTACATCATTATGAAGATTATGAAAATAAATAAAAAGTCAACAACGCAAAAGAATATACCTAAAAAAGAATATAAAAGGAATTTGCGAAAAAATGACGAATAAAAGAAAAAGAAAAGGAAAGTAGAAAATATTTTTCGTTTTATGCGTACAACCAGGTAAAATATCTGGCGAGAGGTTATGTGCTGGCCACATCAAATATTTTTGTTTGGAATTTTTGCAATAATGTTACGCCATTTTGGCACTTTTGTATACGTGAATAAATTTTTTTGGTTGAGCAAAATTTTGCATAACTTGGGCAAAATTATGTCGTACTTGATTTTGTCGTAGTCGCTTATGGAGGTGCCACACTATAGAAAATGATTTTTGACTCATGGGTGATAAATAAGTGTTGGGCAAAACTGGGCATAACTTGGGCAAAATTATGCAATAGTTTTTTTCTCTTAATTCCTGCATGAGGGTATACCAACTACATTGAGATGAAGTCGCAAATTGACTTTTACCATCGAATCACGAAATAAAATAATCTCTTTTGTTGTAAAATTCTAAAATTTTATCAATTTAAGATATAACACAAATAATGTAAATTAATTCATTAAAAACTCATATGACCAAACAAAGTTTCATATTTAGCAAAAGTTTCAAAAAATTTAACTCAAATACTGTTTTGTTATTGTAACTTATTCCTGAAATAACAATGTTTTTAAACATCTGTTTTATTCTTTTCCTCATAATCCTGAAATCAATTCGTATATGTCTAACAAAAGAATTCATACAACAAACCACTTCTACATCTGTATCACATATAAATCAGTGTGTGTATGTAGCTGTAATTACTAGTGACGTACGGATAACTGTAAATATGGAATTGATTGAAGAAAAAACTGTAGTCTTCTCGGTTGTATGTGCGAAACAATCCGATATGTGTCAGCGCAGCTTAACCGGCAGATATATCATTGCTAGGCCGGTTCCTATGGCAACGGTGACGTACATACAGATAACGAGGAACAAGTGAGATGAACGTGGAGGAATGATCGCACTAAGCCATACTATCAGATCGGATCGGGAAATTAATTGATTAACAACGTAGATGACATCAATGTTAAGTAATTCAGAGAATGAACACAAATTGGATAGGTGAAGCCATTCTTCAACCTTAGTATTCATTTCAATAGATGTACGTAAATATATTGGTGAATAAGGGTAATTTAATAACAAAATGTATCATTTATGTTCAAACTAGACTTTAAAACTGTATCAAACTTTTAAAAAAGTTGTTACTTTTTAAAATATTCCAATTTTTAATGCCTTTAACATCTACGCCATTCATCTACCTTAATCTAAATTCTTTCTATTTTCAAGCCCTCTACTATAGCCTTTTATTTGAATGCAAAAAATAACAAAACTGCGAAAGTAAAACTATTAAAATTTGTTTATATTAAAAGAGGTCAAGAGAGTTCAGCTAGATACTCCATGCGTTTGTATGAAAGTTTAAGAAATTCGAAATAGGTACTCGTACAATGCTTTCCCTTAAAATTTAAATTTGCGTTGAGAGGAGTACATTTGTTAATGTTTGCTAAATAAATGATAAATATTATGCTTCAAAATGTATTTTCCTTTATGTAATTTAGAGCTTCGATTAAGACCAAGACTAGTCTTGGTCTTGGTATTGGTATTGGTCTTGAGAAAATCAAGAACAAGACCCGAGACAAGACCTCAATGGAAAATCAAGACCAAGACTCGAGACCAGGGCGTCAAGACCAAGAGTCTTGACGAAAGTCTTGTAAGACTGTGGACTCAATTATATATTAGTTATATGAAATCTCATTTTACACACTTGATATTACTTTTAAACAAAATATATTGGGTGCATATAAGTGGTTTATATTAGTACTTTTATTAGACTATGTATATGCTATAAAATATTCAACAACTTTTCCATAGCAGCTACAACTATACTAATAATTTATTCATACCTTATTTTAATAGAACTCACTGAATACCGCCTATATGTTCGATCCTGACCGACGCTAAATCTTTTGAATTTTAAATGGCACAAAATTGACCCCTGTAGTGCACTCTCCACTCCAGCAATAAGTGCCCGGGAGGTGACCCCTGGTAAGCGCCCGCACGGTACAAATATGTTATCATCATTACCGAAATCAGTGTACAAAGCAGATTGGCACACCCAGCAATGGGTAATATGCCGTGATGATATATTTATTTATTTCTAAAAAAAAAAATTGTTTAACCGAGCGCGAACTAAATGTTACGCAGACGAAAAAAAGGCCGCGAAATCCGATTTCGCAACCGTTATTATGGTAACGCCTGCGAAATTGAATCACTTTGACATTTGAGAATTGACATGATGGGTGCATGACGGAAAATATGACAATGACAGTGAAGTTTCTAAAATATGACAACAATAAGTTTCCTGTTTTTACCTTCCGTCACTTTTAGGTAAGGAAGGTATAGTCAAAAAATTCGGTGATGACTTTTTAATCAATAAACACGTTTTAGGGCCCCTAGAATACGATTTTACTATTTTTACGATGATATCTGTATGTGTGTGTGTGTGTGAGTGTGACAAAAATTTGCCCTGCGATAACTCTAATACTACAATTTCAAAAATTATAATTCTTTCGTATTTCTCTGCGTTACATCCACATGAAGGGATGATTGATTTTGGTTATAATTACTCAACCGGAAGTACCCGCACGGTACAAATATGTCATCATCATTACCGAAGTCTGTGTACAAAGCAGATTGGGTAATATACCGTGATGATATATTTATTTATTTGTAAAAATTTAGAGTAAATTATATAATTTTTTTTTTGTTTAACCGCGCGCGAACTAATCGTTACGCAGACGAAACAAAGGCTGCGAAATCTAATTTCGCAACCGTTGTTATGGTAACGGCTGCGAAATTGAATCATTTTGACATTTGAGAATTGACATAATGGATGCATGACGAAAAATATGACAATGAGAGTGAAATTTCTAAAATATGACAACGATAAGTTTCCTGTTTATATCTTCCGTCACCTTTAGGAAAGGAAGGTATTGTCTTTGGTCAAAAAATTCGCTGATGAGTATTTGACAAAAATTTGCCCCGCGATAACTCTAATACTACAATTTCAAAAATTATATTCTTTCGTATTTCTCTTCGTTACATCCATATGAAGGGCTGATCAGATTTTGAATATAATTGGTCAACCGGAAGTACCCAAATTTAAAGATTTTAACAGTTTATCTTGAAAAAACAATGTTAAATATCATTTTTTCACATTTAACGTTATTATAAATATTAAAGAATATTTTATTCTCTATAAGATTTGACTGCATTTTATACTTCATATTAAATGGATATAGAGTTAAAAAATTATAAAGAAATTAAATTTCATAAATTAGCCAGCTAGCAAGAAAAGGTAAAATAAAATGATTAGGGGTAACCCGGAATAACGTATGTCGTTGATAGTCTCTCACCCGCCAGTAAATAAGTCAGCGCATCAGAAGATAAAGCATGCACTGATATGGTAGGATCAAACTGAGACATATGTTAATTGAATTTTATAGTGTTGTTTTTTTGTTTAAATAATTATAAACTGGGCATAGTTCATGTGAATATTATGGTAGGAATCTAGAAATAAAGGATCGGCGTAGGTGCTACCTATAAAACTTTGTGTAAGAGATTTCTCGGCCTTTAAAGATAGGCGAACATTTCTTTCGAAAGAAATACATGGGGATCAGAATTATGTTCTCAGCTTCTTGAAATAAGTTTGAATTTGGCGCCTATGTTTGACCGTCACAATTTTCTGGTCTATTGATGGAAGTGGACAGTAGAAATTGTTACACGAGGGGGGGGGGGTGGACTTTAACTTTGATGAACACTACGGACATTTACGGACATGGACACAACTTGGTGATTTAATATACCTAACTAATAACTTTATTTACATGATTATTATAACTTATTATTAACTATGGATTAAACTAAACTTAACTAACACAACTAAACAAGTACTAAACTGTTACATTCCGTAACACAGCGGGCGGGCGTCGCCCGAAAACTAAAAGTCACTACTTGTCTCGTCAAAACAAAACACGTCTTCACGACTCGACGAATTAATCTCGACTATCTTTAAAAACAAAACGCTATCTTCAGAACAGGATTATCTTAGGGGTACGGGGTGCATAGGCCAGGGCTTTCAAAGTCACGCACGTATACATAATAATTTCCAGACTTAATTATCAACAAATAAATGTCGTGACGATAAGAATTTCTAAACAGAATTTTGACATTTATAACTTAAACAGATAAACAGAGTAAAAATATGATTATTGAAATTATAATTTAGAGTTTATAAAAAGTTATTTATCTGTTATTGCGCTTACCCTTGTCTTATTACAAAATAATACAACCATAAACTTCCAAAGAACATATTTATTGCTGAACTTATTTATTCTCTAATTATAAGTTCTGAAAGTTATTTTACTGCATTGAACTTTGAATTTATTGCCAGATACAAATATCAGTAGCGTAAATGTAATTCACGAAAAGAAATTAATTATAATTTAAGCCCGGCAGATACTATTACAAGATAGTCTGCTATTCACACAAGCAAAACGGTACATCCTCAAACATTTTATTCCGAATGAATATTTATATTCACCTGCGCAAATTAAGGAAGTAAGAGAGATGTAGTGATAAAGCTAGTGTCAGATTCGTATGTTTGTTTTGTCTTGCGGGGAACAGGTAGGTATAAATTAGCACCACGATATCAGTGGGTACATCTGTGCCTGATCAAATTCTCCGTTACACACTGTGTTATTAATAATTGGAAAATAAAAAGTCATAAATATGTGTGTCTAGGAGGAACATATGTAAGCGTCTTCGGCTTTCTCACGAGGTGAAGTAATACAAGATGAACAAGCTGTTATTTATTTTATAACGTGTCAGATGATATAAAATACAAAATTAAACAACACTCTGACAAGGAGTTATGGAATGTCTGCCTAATTTGTAAGTTGCGAATTTGGAATGGAATTTCTCTTGTACAATGTATGAAGGCAACAAAAAAGTTTCTTCATGTGTCAAAGATTTAATGAAGAAATAATAATGATTTAAAAAGAATTATTATCTTGTCTACAATCTATAACTATGTTTATCTCGACAAGCGGCTTCAAGTATATTGTGACTTGAATTATCCTATTGGTTTATTCCAGAGGATTGAAAATACGATTGAGTTTTTTTCGATCTTCCTCAAATTCATATCGACTAAAAAAATATAGTTAAATACTACATTATGCAGACAGACAAGGAGAAGTATATGATCTAATTTCGTTTTGGATATATAACCTCAAAATCTAAAAATTGTCTCTTTGTTATTAGTCTTCTCTTTTAAAAATATTGAGTTTGTTTCTTTATCACTCTAAATATTTTGCTTTTGGATAATTTTACTAAGTTTTACAATCAACAAATGATATGAATTTAGTAACACTTTAAAATATTGCAGATGTGCGCATGCGTAGTTACATTATTTGAAGCTTCACTGTTTATTTCGACACAAGTCAAGCCGCATCATAAGTCCATGCTTGTTATTTTACAGGTTTGACTTGACATTTCCAAGCGGCTTGAAATATTAATCTTGATCGTTTATTTCGAAGATTGAATAGGGATTTACGAAATTGAAGCGGCTTCAAATTAATAATCGACAATTTTTGAAAATTGTAATTTCTACGTGAACGTTGATGAATTTCACAAAATTGAAATAGCTCAATTTTTTTAAAAGGAACACCCTATTTTTATTATTTAAATGAATTCTTCGTTAAAAAATAGGGGCAGTTTGTGTAGCATATCCTATGTTCAAAGTTGATAGATTTCTAGTAATATGGAAATTTCTAGTAAAATGGAAAATATTTTAAAATGAACTGTTAATAGAACTTTTAACTACCTTACAACTTATTTTAGTTAAAACTATGTAAGACCTACATAGGTATAGGTATTAAAAATCGTGAAACAGTTCATTTTTTTTTCATCTGCTTATTATAGGTAAGTAATTTTTAGTACTTATTTAATAGTATTTTATGAATTTAGGACGAAAATTCAAATTTAATGTAAAAAATATTACCATTAAGACTGTTTTCATCTGAGGTACTCGTACATATATAATTTTATTTCATACTGGTTTCTAAAGTTGTTCAATTATGGAAGAATATATTGTGCAACAACACGAGACGAAGTCGAGAGCTGGAATCACTCCAAGTCAATATACCTATTCAATTAAAAGAGATAGAAAATATGCGCAATGGAATGTGCCATAAGTTATCATTTTTCAATTTTCCTAGACGTTTTGAAAACAACTGGCCATTTCATAAAAGACGGAGTATTCACTCTGCCTACGATATATATAGTATGACTAGCGAATGAAAGTTGACGTTTAGATTATTTAATAGATGTGGTTTCTTTTGAAAATATTTCCCTATATTTGATTTGAAAGAGAGCTGATCCTTATGTATTCCGTTACAGAAGATTAGAATTGTATTCAATACCAGGAGGCATTTAAAATGACCTTAGCAACAGGATTCAGGCATGTATTTAAAAAAATTAATACCGCAAATTCTAGTTCGTTCGTCTCAGGTGTAAGCAACCCTCGAGTCGGAATTACTGTTAGAGGAAATTAAAAATAATCCTATTTCGTAGAATTGACAAACTAAATAGTTTAAAGATAAAAATATTTTGTTATAATCAACATAAACGAAAAATGTTTAAAATATTTGACACGGACTCCTGTTTTGATATTCAGTTACACTAGTTGGCCATCTATTTTCAGCAAGACATAGTAATGTATTTCTGTGCTTTCCTAGTCCAGTATTTAAATGGATTCATGCAAAAATTTCATATCTGAGTATTTCGTACAATTCTATTCTTCTCTAGGGTTTCAAAAGAAACCACATCTATAAAATAATTTAAACGTCAACTTTCATTCGCTAGTCATACCGTTCTAGTCTTTCTCCAATCTCTTTCTTAAACATACCTTAATAAAACCTAACAAACAATTCAGAATTATAGAATTTTTTGTTAACAATTTCTATATAAAGTAATAAGCATAAATAATTGTTAATTCCTCTTTTTAGGGAACGATCACGGACTAATAAATATTACTTATTCATTTTCTTTTATATTATACTTTGAAATTAAAAAAATAATTCATGTTTGCAATTATTTTTTATATAAATTCGGTCGATAAGAACCTCGTCGGTGTTTGTTAATTACAGATTTTCCTTTTTGCCAGAGATTTTCGTGTGCTAATTCATGTTAAAATATTGTGTTTTTGGTTTGATGTAAATTTGTAAACAAAATAATAAAATGTCGATAGCAAACAAACACGCATAAATACATTTTGCTAGTAAAATTTATCATCTTTCAACACGACATTCATGTCGACTGAGTATACAAGTTATTTCGCACAACGCAAATAAATACATTACACGCACAAATATCACTGCTTGCTTATTACTATTACGTACACTGTGTTTATTCCGCTTTTGCAAATGTTGAAGTCGCGTGCCGATATCGCGACAAATGAAGTCATTGCAAAGCCATTAGGCATTCGTTGGCCTTATGATTAGGACCCATTGAAAAATACTTAAGGATTGTGAACAATACTCATTCAAAATTACTCTGGCAATATCTAAATTCACAAATAAATATATCAAGATATTTTTCCTTGTTCAATATGGAATATTATTACTATTACACCGGTTGTTCGAACGCGATTATAAAATAAAAATCTGAGATGTCCAGCACATAACCTCTCGCCAGATATTTTACCTGGTTGTGCGCATAAAACAAAAAATATTTTGAAATACAAATACATATATTCATGTCTCACTACAAAATAATTCTCACATATATTTGCAAAATCTATGGGATATTTTAATATAAATTATGTACAATACATACATTTTCTGTATATTCAATATCCTGAAATTTTCTGTTTCTACTTTCCTTTTCTTTTCCTTTATATTCGTTTTTTTGCAGATTCCTTTTAAATTCTTTTTTACGTATATTCTTCCTTGTTGTTACTTTTTAAATTTTCATAATGATGTACAAATATTTTTGACAGCGGCATATCAATATTTTTGACAGTAACATTTATGTGTCAATTACAAACATTTGAATTTCTTGTCTTGAAGTAGTTTGATCTGAGACTTTTTTACATCAAATTATTTTATATGTATTTCTTTGTCTCTAAATCTATAGAAGATATAATAATGAATTTATATTTATCGAATAAAGAATTTAACGTTCTTTAATATAAGTATTTAGGTACACAAATTTTCGATAAATAATATTTAGATGATTTTTTTCTTGTAACTACTACTTCCGGTTGTTCAATTGTTACCAAAACTTAATCAACTCTTCCCATTATTGTTAGTTTGAGGAATCCGTAGTTAAAAATGTCTTAAGTCTTATAGTATTTGAGATATCGTGGATCCAACATCCACACACATACGGACATCATCGTAAAAATGTTATAATCGGATTCTAGGGACCTTAAAACGTGCTTATTCGCTAAAATCTGGATATGCGATTTTTAGCATGAATCCAATACCTCTCTTAGCGAGAGGTAAAAATCTGGTGTGGCTAACACAATACCTCCCGTCATTACCTGGCAGTTTATTTCTTATAATATAGTCTAATCTAATCCAAGTTAGTACCTTTTTTATAACCCCTTAACAGGATTAAGTCCCAATTACAGAGTGGGTTCACATTCACACACATCCATGTCTTAGTGGGATACGAACTTGGAGCCCCGAGGGCCCTCATGACATGAGGCATTGCTCTCTAACCATTGAGCCACCGGAGCTATAATAAAATGAAGATTAAATTTTAAATACCGGTGTAAAATAGAATTCACTAATCCAAAAATGAAGATTAGCTTACATATTTTTATGAATCGTTAATTTTTATTAATCTAAATAGATATCTACATATTTAGTTATGCTGGAAACCGTATTGAATTCCTTTTCTATTGTTCTATTTACTTTTTTCCTTTTAAAACGTTACTAATATTATTTTGAAATGATTACTTCTTTGATAGTGACATTTATCTGCCAGTTACATACATTTGAATAACTGCGTTTTGTTTGTTTAAAGCGAAGGCTCTGGGTTTTAAATTATACATAATTTTATAAATTTATCCATGAAGTATAAAGAAAAAGTATTAATGCAGATCTATAGAAAATTTAATAATCTTTAAATAAATATAAAATATATCATCACGGCATATTACCCATTGCTGGGTGTGCCAATCTGCTTTGTACACAGAATTCGGTAATGATGATGACATATTTGTACCGTGCGGGCGTTTACCAGGCGTCACCTCACGGGCACTCATTGCTGGCGTGGAGAGTGCACCACAGGGGTCAATTTTGTGCCATTTAAAATTTGAAATATTTAGCGCCGATCAGGATCGAACCCGGTTCCCCAGATTCGCGATCAGACACTCAGGCACGCGGCCACGAGACCCCATAATCTTTAATTTTTATAATAACATTAATTTCGGAAAAATAACATTTAAAGGTATTTTTCGAAGGAAAACTTATTTGAGCTTCTGGTAAAGTGCCATTTTCGGTTATCCGATTTTCACCAAAATGTAATGGGCTCTGTCCATTACAGAAAAAGTTCGAAATACAAGGTTTCAAAATTTTCTGAATGATAGTATTTGAGTTAGAGTGGAGGATCCACACACACATACACACAGACATCATCGTGAAAATGTTAAAATTGGATTCTAGGGACCTTAAAACGTGGTCATTTACCAAAATCTCGATATGCGATTTTTAGCACGATCCCTATAAAAATGAAAACTCTGTGTTTTGATTCACAAATTTAATAATAATCCTTTATTGCACAATTTTGGCAGTTCAGAACGTGGCAATAGATTTAAATATCTATTACCTTCTGAAGAGGACGTAATTGCCGGAATTGTGAAATAAGGGATTATGAATGAATGATGGTTTGTTTTGGGAAATAAGTATATTAGATCTTTTCTTATCTTTGTATGATTGTTGTAATGTTCCCTATTTTTAGAACACCCTGTATCGAGTATTTCATACTTTCAATTTCTTCTCAGTGAAATTCATATTCCTTTAAAATTTAATTATGATTTCCACAAGTGCGAATTACTTAAAGTGTTCAAGTATTGGCAAAATATAAACTAACGTTATTAACTTTTCAGTAAAAGTAAAGTAAAAGATAAAGTACAGTTCTATTTGTTTCTAAACATAACTTCAACTAAATATACAACTGCACTTATTCTGAAATTAAGACAACAATATCATCAGGAAGTCTCAGAATGGTGTTATATTTCCTTTTACTGTAATTAGCGCTCATAAGTGTTGATTCATAGTTACTACCAACCTTACTTAAGTACCACTTTAGTTCTCGGACAATATTTCAAAATACTTTTGTTTTCACTATCCCTTGTAATCACAATAAGGCTTCAAATTATTATATTTTTTTATTAATCACTATTATTTTCATGTTGCTATAGATTTGTACTTCCCGTCACCTATAGGTAAAGAATGTACTGCACGTTTTACGGTCCCTTCCCTAGAATATAATTTTACATTTTTACCGTGTTGTCTGTATATGTTTGTCAATCATTTTTACCTTCCGTCGCCTTTAGGTAAGGAAGGTAATATCTTTGGTCAAAAAATTCGGTGGTGAGTTTTTGATGAATAAGCACGTTTTAGGGCCCCTAGAATACGACGCGCGCGCGCGCGCGTGTGTGTGTGTGTGTGTGTGTGTGTGTGTGTGTGTGTGTGTGTGTGTGTGTGTGTGTGTGTGTGTGTGTGTGTGTGTGTGTGTGTGTGTGTGTGTGTGTGTGTGTGTGTGTGTGTGTGTGTGTGTGTGTGTGTGTGTGTGTGTGTGTGTGTGTGTGTGTGTGTGTGTGTGTGTGTGTGTGTGTGTGTGTGTGTGTGTGTGTGTGTGTGTGTGTGTGTGTGTGTGTGTGTGTGTGTGTGTGTGTGTGTGTGTGTGTGTGTGTGTGTGTGTGTGTGTGTGTGTGTGTGTGTGTGTGTGTGTGTGTGTGTGTGTGTGTGTGTGTGTGTGTGTGTATGTGTGTGTGTGTGTGTGTGTGTGTGTGTGTGTGTGTGTGTGTGTGTGTGTGTGTGTGTGTGTGTGTGTGTGTGTGTGTGTGTGTGTGTGTGTGTGTGTGTGTGTGTGTGTGTGTGTGTGTGTGTGTGTGTGTGTGTGTGTGTGTGTGTGTGTGTGTGTGTGTGTGTGTGTGTGTGTGTGTGTGTGTGTGTGTGTGTGTGTGTGTGTGTGTGTGTGTGTGTGTGTGTGTGTGTGTGTGTGTGTGTGTGTGTGTGTGTGTGTGTGTGTGTGTGTGTGTGTGTGTGTGTGTGTGTGTGTGTGTGTGTGTGTGTGTGTGTGTGTGTGTGTGTGTGTGTGTGTGTGTGTGTGTGTGTGTGCGTGCGTGCGTGCGTGCGTGCGTGCGTGCGTGCCTGCGTGCGTGCCTGCGTGCGTGCCTGCGTGCGTGCCTGCGTGCGTGCCTGCGTGCGTGCCTGCGTGCGTGCGTGCGTGCGTGCATGCGTGCGTGCGTGCATGCGTGCGTGCGTGCGTGCATGCATGCATGCGTGCGTGCGTGCGTGCGTTTGTGTGTGTGTGTGCGTGTGCATGCATGCATGCGTGCGTGCGTGCGTGCGTGTGTGTGTGTGTGCGTGTGTGTGACAAAATTTTCTTATGCGATAGTTCTAATACTACTCTACATTCCAAAAATTATAATTCTTTCGTTTTCCTCTTCGGTAGGCACATCCACGTGAACAGCTGATTAGATTGTGGTTATAATTGGTCAACCGGAAGTACCCTCATTTGAAGATTTTTAACAGTTTTTCTTGAAAAAATGATGTTAAATATCATTTTTTCACATTTAATGTTATTATAAATATTAAAGAATATCTTATTGTCTATACGATTTGAATACATTTTTCACTTCATATTAAATGGATATAGAGTTAAAAAATTATAAAGAAATTAAATATCATATTTTAGCCAACTATGCTATAACTCTGGAAACAGCTGCTATATTAAGAAAATTCTGATTGAAAGTTGTCAGTGTCAAGTGCAGTTGACAGTATGCTTGTGTTATAATTTTACTGGAAATATAGGTGTTATAAATGACAATTAAATGTTAGCGCTGAAAATTAGAATATTAAAACACATTTATCATCAAACCGGTATATACAGTATTAATACAAAAATAATAACAAATCTAGATGACCGTCGTCTGGCCGAACCCGGTCACGCGGAATCCTCCTTCACGCCGTGATTATTTCTGTAAAAGAATTAACACATGAGAAATACTCAGTGAGGAGGCAATCATTTAAAAAAGGTTCAGGCATTCACACACCGTACACACATGTTGGCAACTACGGGCAGTACCGCTAGTTACTACGGACCCTCTGCCGCTTCGGTGGTGATCCGGAGACAATCCTCTTAACCAACTGGATCAGATCACTACAGCCCTAACTGCTGCTACGCTGGCGACCACAGAATGTGGGTCACTACAGCCTTCCCTGCTGCTACGCTGGCGACCCCCGGGTTCACACGAGCGGCCACTACGGAACCACTGCCGCTTCGGTGGTGATCCGGAGACATTCCTCTTAACCAACTGGATCAGATCACTACAGCCCTAACTGCTGCTGCCGTTGGCGACACCAGATGTGGGTCACTACAGCCTTCCCTGCTGCTACGCTGGCGACCCTCGGGTTCACACGAGCGGCCACTACGGAACCACTGCCGCTTCGGTGGTGATCCGGAGACATTCCTCTTAACCAACTGGATCAGATCACTACAGCCCTAACTGCTGCTGCCGTTGGCGACACCAGATGTGGGTCACTACAGCCTTCCCTGCTGCTACCGTTGGCGACCCTCGGGTTCACACGATGCGGTCACTACAGTACCCAGTACTGCTCACACGCACACACACAATCATACACATGCTAGATTAACTCTCTCACCTGAATCACTATAATATCGATGTTCCCACACTGAAATCTAGAAATAAACTGAAATAAAATACGTGAATACCAGTATCATTAAATGTAGCTCTTATCCAACAGCATCGGTTACGTACCTAAATAGCTAATTAGAGACAAAACACAATAAATTTAATAAAAATAATCTTACGCAAAATAATATCTGTGACAGTTCGGCCATCCTGAAAAGTTCCTCGTCCTCGAGGAATCAATCCCATATTCCTGCAGCGTCAGCATCAACATCCGAAGCGCTGTTGTCTTCCGACAGTTCACGTGTACTTAATGGTCCTTCATATAGATGGTGTGAAATGGAATTGATAGTTTCTCAATTGGATTCAATAGTTCTAGCTGCTTTCTTATCTGTTGTTTATGGTAAAAAACATCTGATACACAAGTCAGTGTACTTCGCAAATTTTCTCATTCCAGGAAAACAGTAAATTCCAAAATGTCCAAACTCATCAAGACAGGAACGTACTATCTGCAGCCGCTGTCCTCTAGGTACAACCCACTAGATTCCGGACGCGGTAATTCGGTAAACCCGTTCGTCTCGTAAACAGTAATTTTTATAAATATTCCTTTCGTAGTTAGTTTCCGGTGGTTTACTTAAAATGTTCTTGATAATTTTCAATTTGTCATTTGTCCGGCGAGTATCCATTCAGCTTGTTATATGAAAAAATTTCAAATTTTGCAGAAAGTACTTCTGAAAAGTACGATGTAAATCGCGTTTAACGGGAGTAGAAAGGTTTCGTGTCGCTAATTTATCTTCGATCGTCTTCAAGAATAGTAGAAGAGACTGCGGCTTCTTGCATTCTCTGATAAGGGCAAGTGTTGAGTAGCGCCAGCTTCTCATAATAGTATTGCAACATAAGTTCATCCGGTTTCTTGTTGCGAGCAATCATTTCTTGAAGCAACTGAAAATAATTTTCCTGTGACGGAAATGCCTTCAACAACATAGCCTTCCATGTCTCCCAAGAATGATTTATTCCTTGCAGCGCTTTATACCATATTTCTGCATACCCTCTCCAGCGAGATCTCACATACATGATGGTAGTTATTTCGTCCCATTTATGCATAGCGCGTAAAGTGAACGTACATACTGAAATTGAGGACTGTTGTTAGGTAACGCCATGTTGTTGCAGTTTCGTAATCCAGCTAAACATAAACGTAATCAATATCCGCACTGTTCCAAAAGCTTTGTTGGAGTGATCCCAAAAGCTGAAAGTTAAATCGATCTGATCCCACTTCTGAAATGTTATAAGTGACAATTAAATGTTAGCGCTGAAAATTAGAATATTAAAACACATTTATCATCAAACCGGTATATACAGTATTAATACAAAAATAATAACAAATCTAGATGACCGTCGTCTGGCCGAACCCGGTCACGCGGAATCCTCCTTCACGCCGTGATTATTTCTGTAAAAGAATTAACACATGAGAAATACTCAGTGAGGAGGCAATCATTTAAAAAAGGTTCAGGCATTCACACACCGTACACACATGTTGGCAACTACGGGCAGTACCGCTAGTTACTACGGACCCTCTGCCGCTTCGGTGGTGATCCGGAGACAATCCTCTTAACCAACTGGATCAGATCACTACAGCCCTAACTGCTGCTACGCTGGCGACCACAGAATGTGGGTCACTACAGCCTTCCCTGCTGCTACGCTGGCGACCCCCGGGTTCACACGAGCGGCCACTACGGAACCACTGCCGCTTCGGTGGTGATCCGGAGACATTCCTCTTAACCAACTGGATCAGATCACTACAGCCCTAACTGCTGCTGCCGTTGGCGACACCAGATGTGGGTCACTACAGCCTTCCCTGCTGCTACGCTGGCGACCCTCGGGTTCACACGAGCGGCCACTACGGAACCACTGCCGCTTCGGTGGTGATCCGGAGACATTCCTCTTAACCAACTGGATCAGATCACTACAGCCCTAACTGCTGCTGCCGTTGGCGACACCAGATGTGGGTCACTACAGCCTTCCCTGCTGCTACCGTTGGCGACCCTCGGGTTCACACGATGCGGTCACTACAGTACCCAGTACTGCTCACACGCACACACACAATCATACACATGCTAGATTAACTCTCTCACCTGAATCACTATAATATCGATGTTCCCACACTGAAATCTAGAAATAAACTGAAATAAAATACGTGAATACCAGTATCATTAAATGTAGCTCTTATCCAACAGCATCGGTTACGTACCTAAATAGCTAATTAGAGACAAAACACAATAAATTTAATAAAAATAATCTTACGCAAAATAATATCTGTGACATAGGATCTTATGCTAGAAACTTTCTATATGGAATTTGTATAAAATACATATAACTCCCTTAAGGTAATGTACAAGAAGTAGAATCTTTAGTAAGGAACTTTCTGTGTGGCATTTATACAAAATACATAGAACTGACGGAAGGTAATGGTAATGGCCACATCCGATTTTTTTTTTATATCTCGTTTTTACATACATATTGTAACGTGGAACGCCTGTTGTCGCCGTCACAGTCGCGCCGCTGTCGCCGCAGCGAGTGTCTATTTACAGCGATGACACAATCGCTATTGGCCGGGCTACGGTAACAAACCAGTCGAGACGTGTTTAGTTACTTGCGGTCGCCTAAACCTTTTGTGTTCATTGCAATTATGCGGTCGAACATTCTAGAGCTTTCTAGAAGATAATGACAGCTGTATAAAAGAAACGCAGCTATGCTCGAGAGTTAGTTACATGGAGAGACATATAGAGACATTCAGAGTGTTAGAGAAGCACAGCAGTGCCGTGGTGAGCGCATGCAGTACAGTATCGAGTGGCGGACTCGAGAAGTTACTGGTTAACTGGGATAGCTGAGGATGTGAATACTCGGTAGTGTTGACGAGTATTGGGAAGCTATATTGTACAAGGACAGTAACGGCGAGTCGGGAAGTTACTGGTATACCGGGATAACTGTGAAAATGAATACTCTGAAGTATTGTAGTGGTGTTGAAGAATTGTGGCATACGGACAGTCGGAGATACTGAGTCTGTGGAAGAGAGAGAGAGTTACATATATAGACAGATAGTGAGGTGAAAAGTGTGACTTCTGTCCGAGCAGTTGAATATACAGACGCTGTTGAGTCAGTTCCGTATATAGGAGGCCAATAGGCGGACAGTTGAACGTGATATAAATAAACAGTGACATAAATAGTCGAAATAAATAATAAGTAAGATCGTAAAAATAAATAGTCGTGTTAACTGTTAAATAAATAAATAGTGTTAGTGTTATCTAGATAATTATAGTTTTAGTCTTAATTAGATTGTTTAATAATTGTTTATTATTAGTAATTGTCATTTTCATTAAAGTTTAATAAACACTTATTTTAATTAATAATAATTGTCTAATATTTACACTTCACCAAAAAAAAGAGCTCATTAGATTTTGGTTATGAATTGTTGTCTACCATTACTAACTTTTTATCTTAATCGTTTAAGAACAATTTTATAATAAGTTGTTTGTCTTACCGGCTAAACCCTATTTAGTACAAACTAGTTTTGTCTAAATGGGGTCTCGTGGCCGTATGCCTGAGTGCCTGGTCGCGAATCTGTGGAACCGAGTTCGATCCCGACCGACGCCAAGTATTTAGAATTTTAAATGGAACTAAATTGACCCCTGTGGTGCTCTCTCCACGCCAGCAATGAGTGCCCGTAAGGTGACGCCTGGTAAACGTCCGTACGGTACAAATATGTCATCATCATTACCGATATCTGCGTACAAACCAGATTGGTATACCCGTGATGATATATTTATTTTATTTTATTTTTATTTTTGTCTAAACATAACTAGCCAAATAGATCATCTTGTGTTTTGTGCGTTAGATCAGGTTATGTTAAGGTATGTTTAATTTTAAACTAAACATATCTTAACAACCTATTCTAAAACATAAAAATACTCACATCTGATTCACCCTACTAGACTAGGAATTAATTTGGCTTAGGCAGAAGTACTTTATCCTAAAATCGGGTTTGGCCGATAACAGATACATAACGTAGACTGACGTAAGTTCTATTTAATATTTGATATAATTTTAAGAGAACTATATATGCGGTTTTTTGCCATGAAATTATATTATTAGTTAGTTATTTTGTAAGGCATTTTTAACGCCTCCTCGTGATGAACAATTTTCAGATGTATGCGAGGCTTGTAATTAATCCAATTAGAAACACCTTAGGATGTGGATCGCTCAGGACTGATTTATAAGCCTTGTACTTGTTAATTAAAGATTAATGAGGGTAGAGTTAACATTTTTGGGAAGGCTGCTATTGTAATTTACGCAGTGTGTGGGATTCGATTCTGTCGTTGTCTTTGTTAGGGCTAGAGCAGTGAATAATACATCCTTCACTAGTACAACCACTGTAATTAAATCAACTTACGCCAACTGACACATATGCCTACACATCTTTTTATAATTTAGAGCACTACAAAAAAGGGTGCAACATCTTTTGGTTATATGCATCACCCTTTAATAAAAAAAATGATAAATGGTTTAGTTTATATATTTATATCTGTCACTCTACGGCACAAGTAAATAATCTATATATGTAACTTTAAAAATTTGTCAATATATAGAGAATCAAATTGTAAAATTTCTTTCATCAAATATTGATAGTTGGTAAGTGTAAGAATTATAACATATGCCCAGGATACACAACAAAAATTAAACAAAAATAACTGGTAATACTTAATTTCGTTTTTTTTTTTTACTTCCTTGTACAAAGTAAAGGAAGTATTGTATTGTAGCGAAAAATTTCGGTTTTCAGATTTCAACGGAAATATCCATTTTGACCATCCCTGAATCCATTCTGACTAATTTCGTCGTGACGTCTGTACGTACGTACGTACGTATCTCGCATAACTCAAAAACGGTAAGCCGTAGAAAGTTGAAATTTTGTATTTAGGACTTCTATAACATAACAGTTGTGCACCTCCCTTTTTGGTCATTACATAATTTCCAGAAATGGTACTTTATTTGAAGCCTATAATAGATTTTAATGAAAAACTATATTAAAATATAATCCAAAACGTTTCAAATTTGGTATATAAGACTTTTATATCAATTGGAATAACATAGCAGATTTTGGTTAAAACAGGCTAACCTGAAGTGATATATTACCTGAAGTTGTTAAAAGTTTTTCTTGAATAAAATGGTTTCATTTTGATTTTAGAAATAAATGCTTCAAATAAGAGTTTTAGAGAATTAAATTCTGCGGCTAGCACATCAAGTATTATTATATTAGCCCTTTGTTTAAGCGAGATATGCAAATTTAAAACTTATATACTTTTTGGTTTTTGTAATGAAGCTTGCTATGGATTAGGACAAAAAATAACAAAAAAAATAAAAAAATACATATTAATGTCAAATTACGTCAAATACGTGCAATTTTATATTTGGGTCTATACTTCATATTGGTCTTGCGTACAAGGAAGTCGTGTGGTGTCCACATCAGATTTTTTCTTTTAGCTTGGAGGTAAGAAATTAATTGAGTTCTCTGAATCAACAAATTAGAAATATGTACTTATTTTCTCCTATTTGCAAATATCGTGAAATTTGTTTGAAAAAAATGGTAGCTAACAGATAAATACATCAATTTACGTTGTTTATTCGTAACTCGAAAACAAATTAAAATATCAAAATTATCTTTTCACCATTTAATTTGTCTCAAAAATTTGTTCCATAAAGACCTATGTGCATCACTTTTATGAAGCTTGCCTAACAGGAAAGTTTTTAATATAAGGAATTGTAATATCAAGTGCGGAAAATTTATCGACTTTAGTACACATTAGGTATTAACAATTACTCAAATTCTCAGTCAAATAGCATTTTTAGTATGACTGAGAATTCGAGCAATTTTTGATATTTTATAAACACCACAAAAAAATAATTTAAATTTGAATGTGAATAATTAGTAAAAAGTAGTATTGTCAAAAAGGCAGAATCTCAAAAAAATAATATTTGTATTTGGATGTAATCATGGCTAAGTACTAGCGAATCAGAAGCACACATGGTAATTTTGAATTTACTCCTTTTAATTTTAAAACGAACTATATTACTGTAAAATCTACTAAATTTCATACCGGGTGTTCACTTTTTTTATAGGACATAGGAAATACAATGTTAAAATTTTCATTATGCGATAGTTCGTTCCCTATGAATTTTAGAACAAAAGTGTAAATACAAAAAATGTTCAGAATTAAAAACTGCATCGAACAAGCTTCAATTTATTGATATAATTCGTTCCTATCTTGAGATAAACGTAAAATAAAATTTATAATTTTTAGCTATTTACAGTGTACCATGGAAAACAAAACATACAATTCAAACAATCGTATTGTTTGAGTTTGACAGATGACATTTGTTATTGTCGTAAAGATTTAATAATTATTGCCTTCATTTAAATTATTTATCAGTAATTATGGATAAAATGGTATTTGGCTGGAAATTCGTTAAATCAAGTGAGAGATTTATTTAGTGCATTATATCAGCCCGGCCTATTCCTGCACGTGGGACTATTAGCAGAATTATAAACCTTTTTAATGAAACAGGAAGTGTTATTCCTCTTTGTAACAAGTGCAGAGGAATAAACGAAAATGTTGAACCAAATGAAGAAAATAGAGTGAACGAAACTAAATGACAGGAACGAATTATATCAATAAATTGAAGCTTGTTCGATGCAGTTTTTAATTCTGTACATTTTTTTGTATTTACATTTTTGTTCTAAAATTCATAGGGAACGAACTATCCCATAATGAAAATTTTAATATTGTATTTCCTATGTTCTACAAAAAAAGTGAAAACCCGTATATTATGCGATAATATTTTACATTATCCATAAATCTAAAATATATACTTATTAATCCAAATAACTGCAAATATATTCACTTTGGTCTGATTATATTTGAACGTATCGTATACGACGATAATATAGATCATTGGTTTCCAACTTTTGTCTTTGAATAAAGTCAGTTACAGTTGGAGTGATCTCCTTAGCTCTGATGAATATATCAACCATTGTTTGGGATTTGTGTTCAGGGCAGGTGGAAGTAATGAAATTAACATAGGCCGGCATTTTGCCCACTTAGCTTAGCATAGGATTGTCTGATATCAAAATCATTGTTGGAATACGAAATAGCTATTCAGGGTCAACTAGCACTTTATTAACCTAGGAAGGAATATCCTTAAAGGATCCATATCATAAAGGATAACGGATTGACTTTATATATTGTGAACTGGGAATTTGTCATCCCCACCGCAGCGAATCTTTCGTTGGTTAAGGAGAGTATGAAATAATACTGAATTTTGTTTTTCACATCTTTAGGGCACTTTTTATGTTATTTCGAATGACGATGCTCAATTATTTTAATCACTGTTGGATATCGAGTTATGATACCCAAGTTTTTTTATTTTTTTTGGAGGCATATTGGATAGTTACATTATTGAAAATAGAATGTTTCTAGCATTCCAACGATGTATAATTTCTTTGTCTATGATCATTTGTTTCAAACAAGAAGAATGCAACATTTATTAATTTTATAGGTTAAAAATAATGGTTGTTGCAATGAAAAAATTGAAAAACAATAATAATTTGGTTATTTTCATTAATAATTTCCTTGTTTAATACTGAAAGTTTTATTGTCTTGATTATTTTTTGACATTTCTTAAAACCAATGAAATGCTTCGTTGTATGTCACATGTCTGTCATTATTATACTGAGAATAAAGCTCTAGTGATTATTCCCGGGAATAATCTCTGTAGCTTTTATTTTTGTTGACAGATAGCTTTCAATACATAAGTAAAATAAGCGAGCGCCGTTTCTGATCTTGAAATAAACCAAAAAATTATAGAAACTATAAGTACCATTAACTATAAATATAATTCCTGATTTTTACCTTCAGTCACCTTTAGGTAAGGAAGGTATTGTCTGGTCAAAAAATTCGGTAGTGAGTTTTTGATGAATAAGCACGTTTTAATTCCGTAGAATACGATTTTACTATTTTTACGATGTCTGTATGTGTATCTGTGTGTTACAAAATTTTCGCCTGCGATAATTCCAAAAATTTTAAGTCTTTCATATTCTTCTTCGTTACATCTATATGAAGAGCTGACTAGATTTTGGTTATAATTGGTCAACCGGAAGTACCCTCATTTAAAGATTTTAACAGTTTTTATTGAAAAAACGTATCATTTTTTCACATTTAATGTTATTACAACTGACAGAAGGTAATGTGCTGTCCACATTAGATTTTTAATATTTATTTTGCCTTGTCAAAGTTGTGTTTTAGTTGTCGAAACAGACTTGTCAACTGGGTCATGTAAAATACATGAAGCTAGTAAATTACGACAGTAAATGGCATTACAATAGCATAATAGTCTGATTCCGTTGTTTGAAACAAATCTGTCGATTAAAAAATAATCTAATTAAATATGATTCGAGAGTTCGATAAATTATAAAATATAATTTTCCAGTTTCTTTCTCAAACTTGTTGCCATTTGGCAATAGCCACTCAAGCCCTACGGGTGGGCTGCTCTGGGCTGCGTTCTAAAACCCTACTCCAAAGTACGAAATATACTCAAAATCGTCCCAAAACTCATAGCATTAACCTGTTCTAAAACAACCAGAGTTTACTCCAAAATGATACTCTGCTTACCTGCTACCGAGGAGGGTACGGGAAGTACTCCACAATATTTTCAAGAATACAAGTGATAAATAAAAACTTGTAAATAAATAATAAGGACCTATGACGCGGTATCTATCTAACACACAAACCAATACACCTATATTATAATTAATACCAAGTTTAAATGACATAATTTACAAATGTACATTTAATCACAGGAAATATGCAAATAAATTATATTATTTTTCATTAGCAGTAAATACATGGCGTCATTAATTACAGTATGACCTTTAATCACGGTTTCTTTGCATATGAATAATGAATACGACAATAAAATGTGCAATACAGGCACATTAAATTCTTGGCAACTACTCCATTTTAAATTTACAGTAAATTAATAATTAGTAATAAAAATGCAAATTGACATGCTAAAAACGTACAAGGCTAAAATAACATAATTGTGTTATTTGTTCTCATTTTACTAATCATTTTTATAGACTTTATATAGGTATAGAAAATGAGTGTAATAAATACGAGTAACCTAAGTAAAAATTTTAAACATTTACTATACATATTCCAATATTTACATTAACGTATTTGTTTGGAGTTAAATAAATATGGCGTTGGTTCCTTTATATGTTTATGATATCAGTCATGTCATACACGTTGATTTATTACAGAGGATGTTTCGGATAAAATTTGTCCGTCCTCAGCAAGTACAAATATTTTAAAAAATAATATAAATGTACATTGGTACAAAATCAGTGCTCGCCCAAAATTCAGTTAAGAATTAATGCAGAAGATACAACATGTGCTCAACTTGCTGCCCTGAAGTTAGCCTGATGTAATCATATAAGGAACCTACGGCCTATTTATTTAACTCCAAACTTTAAGACCGTTCCCAAATTCCCATTGCAATTAGCGTATTTGTGTTAAAATAACAACAAATGATGACGTAAACAAATCTGTCTTTAAAATTTCTAGAAAGTAATTAATTTTGTATTCCATGATCATTGAAAATAGCTTTTGAAAATCTACTTTTACCGCACAATATCTTTTTGGTGGCATTTAATTTTAAAAATTTAAGGCAACTAAATAACAACCAACAAACTTATTTCTAGCTGTCAAACAAATATATTCATATAAAAATTAATATTTTAGACGATTATAAGTATAAATAAATTATTTTTTCTACAGTCTATATACAAAGTAGCCAATTATGCTCTTTTTTGTCAACGCAAAATGTCACTTTGCCGCTCATGCGCGACAAAGTAGAGAAAACACTCGCTGTCCAAATTTCTAACTATACAATGTCTACATTCCTAATGGAAACGTTTAGTCAGGAACTAGTGGCACGGTAGTTACACATTTATCACCTTCACAAATCAATCTGACATATAACTGCTCTGTCGGTATATTACAATGCCGCACTGCTGTGAAAACTAAAATAGGGCACTCATTTACAAAAACGAAAATAAAATGCTTAGATTAGATTGAAGCAATAGCTCAAGAAGGATGGAAAATAACGATAAAATTAAATATAAAATAAATTGTGTGAACATTTGTGTTGCCACCTGCAAAAGTTTGGCGTGAACGCTCCCAATGGCCATCCACTTTTTCACTGCACTAGTTTAATGCACTTGAAACAAATAAATTATACAAAAAAAAAACTTTTTGTTATGGTGAAGGACCGCATTGTGGCGACTGTAGAAAAAATCATGTGTGTGTTTCGAGCTCAAATGGATATTATCGATTTCGAGAGAATGCCTCTTAATGAACAATATCTCATTTTCCGCTCTTAATACACAAATAGCTATTCTGTTAATTTTACAAGTTTCTCGTAAACTTTACTGAGTTTCATTACCAAATAAAAGTTTAATGTCTGGTTGAAGAAACGTTCATCAATTGTTTGATTAGTAGTTAACGGACCACCAAAATGAACAAATTCAAATTAGTTTTGTTGTTCTTATGACATTTAAATCATTGCTGTCAAAAAATCTCGTTGCATTTGTTAATTTTGATAATCAGAGAATAATGAATGTTTCTGCATCAAAATATCCGTTACCGTTTCGTTCATAGGCTATTGTGCAGCCGCCTTTAATCTTTGTTTGTTCACCAATAGGAAAAATTGGACAAAATTCAGCATCTTTGATAACCTAATATTTAAACCCTATATCCGTAGTACCCAATACCGGATTGCACATGATGACAAGGTTCTCAATAGAATTTTGATATCTCGTGTCAAAAAATCATTTTTAAGATTTACAGGACATAACGTCGTTATAAAATCAAAACCTCGTATGCCAATTTTTGACATATCTGAGTTACATGTATTCTTCGTTTCGTTCTGATAACTAATAGACCATTTCAAAAATTCAATGCGCATTTGCAAACTTTAGACAAAGATAACAAAAGTTAGTGCCGTATACCCATCTTTGTTTAAGATATGATAGGTGACAGTTCGATTATTTATGTTGGTTACTATTAGCTTCTTCATTGGAAAAGTAATTATTATAATAATAGTAATTATGACGGGTACTATACGTTGCGTACCGGGTTGTAATAATAATTTTTAAAAAAACCATTTGACTTCATTCTTTTTCTCAAAATATGAACGGAAGAAAAGAGTGGATCACGTAGAATAAATAGACAGCAATGGATACCAAAAAAATTGATAAAATACGTGAAAATTGAATTTATTTTAATATTACTGGAAAGAAATCATCGCAAGATAAATATCCTAAATATTTTCCTGATGGTCGAATAATTTGAAATAAAAAATTAGGTTACTACATCAAATCTATCATATTAACATAATTTATAAATAACTGATAAATATACTCCATTTATTTCGATAAATTTTTATTTTTAGCATAAACATTTTACTTCCTATTTATATAAATTCTTTTTGACATTTCTCGTTCGCCGCCATTTAACGGCACTAAGTTTTTAGTTCAAAAAATAAACACGTAGAGGTCGCGGACATTTTTGAAAAGGTCTATTCCGCATCGAATGTAAAATCTTGTATTAGTTAAATTTTGTTATCATTTTATAAAGTATTAACGACTAAAATAGAAACTATTAAAAAGTAACATTTTTCTGAATCAAAGATATTTTTAGTGTTTTCTGAAAACCTATTGCATTATAGATACTGTAACACGGGAGTACCTACAACATTTGGTTCGGGAGCCACCGACCGGCGCGTACGAGCTGACGCCTATGAATAGAAGCATTCTAGTAGGAGGAGGAGCAGTCTAGGAAGGCGATCAATAACACAGTGCAGCGCACGATAAGCGGGTGACGTGAGGCGCATTGTTATATAGTTCGAGATGTCACGAGAATGTTCCAGAAGATTTTATGAGCAACTATATAAGCGACGTACGTGTGTGCGAAGAGGGACAGTCACATAGAGTGTTGTTAGTCCGTCAGAAAGACAGTTACATAGCACAGCAGTATCGTGGAGAATGTATGCAGTTTAGTGTCGAGTGGAATACTCGGGAAGTTACTGGGATACTGGGATAGCTGTGGAAGAGAATACTCGGTAGTGTTGAAGAGTATTGGGAAGCTAGGTATACGGGGACAGTAACGGCGAATACAAGTGGATACTCGGTAGTGGTGATGAACAGTAGTGGCATACGGACAGTCGGTGATACTGAGACTGTGGAAGTTAGACAGTTAGTTACATAAATAGACAGACAGTGAGGTGAAGGGTGTGAATTCTGTCCGAGCAATTGAATATGTAGACGCTGTGGAAGTCGGTAGGTCGGACAGTTGAATGTGAAGTGACATAAATAGTGGAAATAAATACTCGGTAATATCGCGTAAATAAATAATCGTGTTAATTGTGTAAATAAATAAATAAATAAATAAATAGTGTTAGTGTTAATCTAGTTAATTATATTCGTAGTCTTAAATCAGTTTTTAATATTTGTTTATTATTAGTAATCGTCATTGTTATTATTTTTTAAATATTTATTTATCGTTTTAATAAAAATCCATTTTAATTAATAATGATTGTCTAATATTTACACTTCACCCAAATAAATAGAAAACGTTACAATACGATATTTTAACTTTACACGACGATACGATAATTTATTTTTCCAAAAAACAAATAATTATTATGGACGCACGCCTAAATTACATTACTGTTTTGACAGTAAGTATATATCACATTGTTATAAATATTACATTGAATTTATTACAAAGGAATCAATTTGGAAGATGGACGCATAAAGGCAATAGCTTGCGACAATACCAAGAAAAGTGTCAGAACTCCATATATAAATAAATAAATATATCATCACGGCATATTACCCATTGCTGGGTGTGCCAATATTTGTACCGTGCGGGCGTTTACCAGGCGTCACCTCACGGGTACTCATTGCTGGCATGGACAGTGCACCACAGGGGTCAATTTAGTGCCAGTTAAAATTCGAACTGCATATTATCAAGTGTATTCAAATTTTTGGAAGTTACAGAATGATCAGAAAAGATATTCAATAGAAGATAATTTTGTAGTTATATCTTGTTCCATTTAAGCCATTCTGTATTGTAGAGAATAGGGCAGAGTTTTGAATTCTCTGACTGGCTGAAATTGGAGACAAGAGACAAAGACTATGTTTACACGTATTGCAAAAAAGTACTTTGACTTGACTTTGACTTTCAAAATGCGACTTTTGCCGTTATGTAAACTCTCTCGCCTATTACTTTTCTTCCTAAAGTCAAGTCCAAAATAAAATAGACTTGACTCTTATAAGTGACTTTTAAAAATTCGTGTGAACCAACGAACGAAACATACTTTACTTTACTAACAGTGACATCTAGTTTTTATCCACAAATTTCTAGTAATTGGATATTTAATTACACAATTTTGTGTTTTATATCTGAATTTAAAATTTTCACAAATTTTAAAATATTTTATGCGATTATTTTTTAATCTATTTCGCATCCAATATTGTTGCTGCATAGTTATATTTTTTAAAAATATCGCGCTTAAATTTAGTAACTGTAGTTTACTATCCCTTTTTTCTATAAATAATTTATTCTTAATTATGATTATATGATAATAGTTAAATAGGTAACTTACATCACACGTATTATAACCAAACTTTACTTTGCTGTCAAAGTCAAAGTTGAGTGAAGGACAAGTAACAAACGTAAAGTCAAGTAGATTTGACCCTTATGTGTAAACGCACCATTAAATTGGCTTTTCATAAGTCGCCTTTTGAAAGTCAAGTCAAAGTAAATCTTTCTCATACGTGTAAACGTAGTCAAATTTACCCAATGTAATTTCGGTTACTTCAAACTGGCGCTGGTGTCAGCCAGAGCTGGGAGTATCTTACGAAAAAAGATACACGATGATATCTAAGATACTTTTAATATCTTAGATACTTTATCTTAGATACTTCCTATTTTATAGGTAATGTATCTTAATTTTAAATACTTTTATAAATTATCTGTATCTTTTATCTTAAAAATGTATTTTAGATACTTCTAAAATATTTAAGATACTTTTTTTATTTTAGATACTTTTAATGCATTTAGATACTTTTAAAGTATCTAGATATTTTAAGGTATCTAAATGCAGTTGAAGTATCTTTTTATTAATAAAGATATTATTTAGCTTGTTCAAACAAGACTAGTGCGTAGTAGAAGGTTGTAGTGCATCGTGCTTCCTTTCTCATTAGTCCTGTGAAGATTTTTGTTTTTTGTATCACATCAAAATATCACATTTTTAAAAATATGTTAATATATTTTGAAAAATTATTATATTATATGCACATTTTCAATTACCCATTTAAAATATTTTTGAGGTACGTCAAAGATACTAAGGACATTTTAAAAGTACCAAATTTATTTTTAGGTATCCAAAAGTATCTACATATTTTAAGATTATCTAATATACTATAGTATCTAAGATAATTTAAGAGTATCTAAGATATTTTAGGAGTATCTAAGATATTTTAAGAGTATTTAAGATATTTTAAAAGTATCTAAGATAATTGAAGCGTATTTAAGATATTTTAAGAGTATCTAAGATATTTTCAAGTAGATATCTAAGATACTTTTTAAAAAGATTTGTATCTTCAAAATTTACACTTAAAGTATCTAGATATTTAAGTATCTCTAACAAAATTTATGTAAGTATCTTACAAAAATATCGAAGATACTTTTTCAAAGTATCTATCCCAGCTCTGGTGTCAGCGCCATCTGCTGAATAGCTTAAATGGAACAGAGTGTAGTAGGTAATAGAATAGTAATAAATAGTAATCACGTTTTCGTTCTTAATTGCTATATTTCATTTTGAAAAGATAACTTCATAACGTCTACCTACTTTTTTCTTGAATTGAGAAATGCTGTTTTAATAAAAGCAATAAATGTATGTAAGTATATCTTTTCCTTCCTTGTGCTAATTACGCCCTATTCATCTTGTTAATGAACTCCAGTTCCTTTATCCTACACTATTGTTAAATCCTCTTTAACTCTACATTCCAGGTACGTAAACACTTTCCGCGAACGCATAACTGGCGCGTATGAGCATTAACGCATGCAGAAAACACACAAGAAGAAGTGGAATATATGCGTACTCTACTTACTGTACCGCATTCGCTACGCATGGCACTCCATCCAAGAGCCGTGAAGTGGCCACATCACACGGAGAGGTACGGCAGTCTGAAGAACGTTTACAAATGATGGGAGGAGTGAGCTAATTGTTTCCTTGTATGAGGTTTTTAAAGTTAAGCGTGTGGAATGTTTGTTTTAAATATATGAGTTCATTCCCTGGCTTTATTTACACTTGAATTATAACCATATTATTATTCTTGAATTACAGTCAACTATTTTAATAGTATATTATCGCCCGATATTTCAATCTCCTAACAAATGTCCCTAACAACTGTTCGATAACCAAATTTATTAGGTAGATTTATTAGGAAGATAACAAATTTCGGTATTTCAATGTAAAGTTGCTAGGCAAATTGTTATTAGACACTTATTTGGAATCTAGTTGTAAAAATATAGAATAAATTAATATAATATATGACACTGACATTTTTGTCACATCCAAATATTTATAAGGTGTTTGCGTATGTAAGTAATATCTTAAAAATATGGACAAAAAACGAACATGAAACTTTTGAAGTTCGGTTATTCACGAATTTAGCATGATTGCATCAAAATGACATTAAGAAAAAAACTGCAAACAACAAACTTGCATTTTAGGCACTAGGTTAGTACTTCTACAAGCACTCGTAAGATTTCTTAAATTTGTTAGTGCTCTAGTAACTTTTTTGATTTTTCCTGCTGTGGATTTATGTATACCCCCCAAAATCTCCAATAATTATATAGAAACTCTCCGTAGCTTAAAATCTTTAAGTTAGTAATAATTAGTGTAACGACGAAAGACTTGAATTTCTAAAATGACAATCTGTTACTGAATAAACAAACTATTGAATTCTTAATAAGAGCTGCATATTTTTTTGGTACCACATTTTTTGTCTGTAATATCATTTTCTTTATTTAGTAAACATATACTAGCGAATTCAAACTGTGAAATCGTGCCAAAAGCAAATTCTAACATCACTTTTCTGGTCTATATTGAAAAATCATAGTTTGTAAAAGTACCACAATTTGAAATTACCTATTTGGAAGATATTTTATATAATTTTCTATTAATTCTAAAATATATTCTACGCTAGGTTTTTATAGCTGGAATCTCTTCATTGATCCAAATATTTAAATCATCAGGTCTTTGTAGTACAGTATATATTATATTTTCCTTCAGAGATTAATATTTTCAATAATTTCAAGTTCTTCCTCTTCCAATATATAATCAATTTCATCAAAATACATTTCCATCTTACAATATTTTATACTTCAAATGGAAATGTGTTGACAACTGACAATGACATTCGTTTTATTAGGTACCTAACAAATTTATTAGCTACTAGAAGTTCCTCTCAAATTTGTTAGCGAATAAATAATTTATAAGGTACGTAATAACTAATACGCAAAAAATGGTTGTTAGGTAAATAAAATTTATTAGGAAGTTGTTAGGAGATTGAAATATCGGGCCTATATTAAGAACGGTAAGGACAGTTTACCGTTCGAAGACAATGTTTGGGAACTGAGCGAAGCGAAGGTCCTAATTTTGTCTGAGATCGGTAATTCCTTAACGTTCGTGATGCTTATACTATTTTTTGCACGATCGACGCACAAAATTTAAAAGAAAAATAAGATTTTAAAATTATTTGACATATTAAAAAAAATTATTTGTCATTGTTGAAGTAAGCTTTGATTTTTGTTTTTATTTATTTACCGTCTCGCCTCCTGCACGGTAAGTGAAGCACATCACTTACCGACGTGATTCACATCACTTACCGTTCAGTAATTTGTAAATAAGACCTACTGTCTTGGAAACACTATCGCTAAACATAAAAAATAACCGGATCGAGCAAAAAATAAATAAAAAAAAAGATTGCTGGATCTGCTTTTTTCATATATTCCGATAATTACTATTATATTATTCACGAAAGATGACTATTCAAGGTGATTTGTTCGAAGAAAGAATACATTTCATCGCAGTAGCTTAGCAACATTTATACTAGAAAGAGAAAGATTATTTGACGTATGTGTATTAATTTGTGTGGTGCGTCAGATATAAGTAAATAGTGCCATTACTTTGTGACACACTAAAATAGCAGTGACGTATGTCGTAGATTTACAGACATGTAATTATCTACAATACTGCCCTCTGTACTTATGTTTATCTAGTGGCGTTGGCATCCAAATCAAATTATTATTTTATAGTTTACGTCAAGTATATATTTTTGTTTTATGCAAAAACGTAGGTGAAGAAGAAAAAACCTTGAGAAAAGCATTATTTAAAAAGAAACAAAATTTTCAAATAAAATACATTTATTTTTTCAGTTAAAATGTACCCATAAATATTTTGCGTTGCACGTCTATGGATACAAAATGCAATGAAGTTATCTGCAAGTAATATTATATCAGACGGGTCATAAATGAGCTTGAATCATAAGCGCCGACTTTTGGATTTTCGTGTGGGGGCAGAAAATTTACCAAACCTTTCGAATTTCGAAGCAGTCATTAGAATAATCTCAAGAACCGTGTTCTTTATGATCACCCTAATGAAAATATGTTTCAAGAGAAAATCTGTCACGTATAATGAAATGAAATTAAAGATTTTTCAGGATATACCCGAAAAAAATATCAATGATATTAATCAAATATCATGCACCTGTCATCATCTGTCATATGTGGAATATTAGAATATAATTTTGACATTATTTTGGAACAAAAGTGATCACGTGCCCTTCAACCATTTTTGATCACTCTGTATAAAATTTATTTCACAGGAGTCTACAAAATCTACCGTAATTTTCACTAAAATCAGATAATTTTATTATTAATTTCAGACAATACTGCATTTTAAATCTGGCAACACTGGTGGCAGTACTATTTGTTATACATACTTCATTTCAGTAAATGACATTGACTGGTAGTTTTTACGGATAATCAAGGTTGATGAAGCTATGACTAAAATTACAAATTCAGTTGTTTTTTAATCATATCAATATTTTTAAATAGTAGCCAATAGCCATGGTAAAAATTAATTATTTTATTAATTTTTTTTCAATACTTCTTTTAAATAATTAATGGTGGTGCAAAAGCATTTTTTACGCGTGGAATTGCAACACCCGCTTCGCTTGTGTGTATAAGCAAGCTAAATAATATCAACATATTACATAATAATAAATTGATATTATTTGTGTAAGCTTTCCACACATGTTGAATAAAACACTATTTCAATAAAAACTCTGAAATGGGATTGTACGATTTTCATTGATTCATTGTGACCAGGGATGGGCGTGTAGACTGCTTCACGTCGACAATGTAATAGTTTACGTTCGACAATGACGTAGACGTAGACATATTCAGAAACATAGACAATGTAATTTTTTTAAAAAAGCTTGAGAAATGCAATTCATGTCACATTTCATGTGAAATGAAACTTGAAAACAAAACTACTAAAATTTCCCTAAAATAAAATTCCCAAATCCCTAAAATGGTGCAAATATCTTTAGTTTTTGGGTTTAATTCATAATTTGACAACACTGTATCGAACATAACCATACTTCACTGGCCATGTACAGGAATAATCTTTTATTATATTCTCTACATTGTTTACATATAAATTTATTGTCTACGCATTGTCGACACGTAGACGTAGATACTTAAAGTCGACGCGTAGAGGCCTATCTCTGATTGTGAGATATTATAGTACCTATACAAGAATTTACTAAAATAAATTTAATCTTTTTAAAAGCACAATATCGATATATGTACATAATATTTTAAAGAAGCATATTTCACAAATATAATACAATTAAAACCATCAAACAACAAAATTACGTAATGTAAAACAACTTTTAGTACATACTATAAAATTAATATTTGATACGTGATTTTATATCGTGATATGAAATATGTATCACACAATATGAAAAACAATTATTATTTTAATTTAAATATATAAATATTTACCAATTCAATTTTAATAAAATAGTACAAAAAGAAATATCAGATGCGTAATTATTTAATGCAAACATGATCTTTTTGATTGCAAAATAACTGTCCATAAAATATAGGTTATGTTTTTTAAAAAAATGGAAATAAAATAAAATAGGGGATTCCACCATTTTTTAAATATAATTTCATCTGAACGTATAAGTAAAACTAAGACTGCCGGTGAAAATCCAGTGAAAAAATTTCTATTAATAAGCGAGTTATAGTCCTCCGAAATTTGAAAATATAGATGTGACGTCACGAATATAAGTTTTTATATCAAACTATTTTCTTCGTGAAGCTAAATGTTCTTGAAATATATGCTATTTATAAATTATATTTATAAAAAATCAATGAATATTATTATACAGTACAAGTCTACATGATTTATAATTGGCAATGTATTTAAATTATTAAATTTAATGCAAAATATTTCAAATAAAAACTGTTTGAGAATTGCATTACTGGACTATAGCCACGTCTCCGCTATTTGAATTTCTCTACTTCCATTAGTAGTAGGCTCCGCCCCTATAGGCCTTCTTTGAGTCGCCAATGAAAATAATATATATGGATTTCATATGAGTGACGAGCTGCTATAACAAAAATCCCCTTATTTCCGAAGTATTACAATTATGTGGTTTATTTCTTTATTAATATTTATTATTAAGCGTATACTTTCAATATTTTTTCCTAATTTCTCTTAAATCAATTGCGCTGTAGTCCCCTATTGTAATTGCAAATAAGTTTTGGTGTAATTCCTTACTTTCAAAATGTTTTTAGTTTCATGAAAATATATAACTAATCAATACACCTACACTCTTTTCAATAATAATTGCTATTTTTATTCAGAACCACGCTACTATTCGTTTACACTATCGACACAGCTATTGACATTAGCTTGGAAGCGTTCCAATTTATAGTTTAGTGTCTAGTGTATTCGCGAGTATCTACACTAAAACAAACTAAACATTACAATACATCGAAATCATGATTGCTGATTGCAAAATAACGACTATTATATTGATTCCATGAAATGTAAAGATCATTATGATAATACCGGCATAAAGGATAATAACAGTATAAGAGAAATAAAGACATCAACACGTATGCAAAAGTGCATAGTCATGGAAATATCACTTTAAAATTCAATGCTTGTCTTAATTTCTTCATTAATGAATTCATTTCTAAGATAATAACGTCTAATTTAAAATAATTACTTTTGTGTTAACTTAGCATAAATTTGCTGAGAGTCGATAGTGTAGTGCGGTCTATAATTAGGAAGAATTAATAACATTATAATTTAAAATAAAGCATGTACTCCTAGATTTAGATAACATTTAGTTAGTTTGCATTACAATAGCTATTGTACGGGGCGATTTCTTATAAAAGATACCTCGTGAGCTGTCCGTAAGTATGGGTGCATGCATAGCCATATGGAGACTGCAGAATATATGTGTTTGTTTGCATTGCATAGCGCACTAGATGTTTTAGCTTGGTAAAATATGCAGAGTATGAACCACAAGTTGTATTTATTTTAGTGTAATGCACATAAAATGTGATCTGCATGATTCTATCTTATTAAATATTAACTGCATTCTCTGCGTTATAACCAAAGCAATCTTTGATATTAAAGTTTGAATTAATAAAAGCTCGTATTCTAAATTGGTTACATGAACAACAAATATACTCTTGTAACGGGCAATTAAATTTATCTTATATCTATGCACAAAATTACTAATGCTGGACGTGTAAATAACTGCTTGATTTCTAAACACAAACACATAATAAATATGGGTTCGTTTCCCATCAAAATATATGTAGATTTTAGTGACATTTTTTAATTAGAGTAAATGCGTCGATTGTGGATTACCATTTTTATTACATTATAAAAAATCTGATGTGGACACCACACGACTTCCTTGTACGCAAGACTAATATGAAGTATAGACTATAGACTCCATTATAAAATTGCACGTATTTGACGTAATTTGACATTAACATCTATTTTTTATTTTTTTGTTATTTTTTGTCCTAATCCATATCAAGCTTTATTACAAAAACCAAAAAGTATATAAGTTTTAAATTTATATATCTCGCTTATACAAAGGGCTAATTTAATAATACTTGATGAGCTAGACGCAGAATTTAATTCTCTAAAACTCTTATTTGAAGCATTTATTTCTAAAATCAAAATGAAACCATTTTATTCAAGAAAAACTGTTAACAACTTCAGGTAATATATCACTTCCGGTTAGCCTGTTTTAACCAAAATCTGCTATGTTATTCCAATTGATATAAAAGTCTTATATACCAAATTTGAGACGTTTTGGATTATATTTTAATATAGTTTTTCATTAAAATCTATTATGGGCTTCAAATGAAGTACCATTTCTGGAAATTATGTAATGACCAAAAAGGGAGGTGCACAACTAGATGTTATAGAAGTGCTAAATACAAAATTTCAACTTTCTACGGCTTACCGTTTTTGAGTTATGCGAGATACGTACGTACGTACAGACGTCACGACGAAATTAGTCAGAATGGATTCAGCGATGGTCAAAATGGATATTTCCGTTGAAATCCCAAAACCGAAATTTTTCGCGATTACAATACTTCCTTTACTTTGTACAAGAAAGTAAAAATCTGATATGGACACCACACGAATTCCTTGTACGCAAGACCAACATGATATATAGACCCAATTATAAAATTGCACATATTTGACGTAATTTGCCATTAACATTAATTTTTTTATTTTTTACACTTTTTTGTCCTAATCTATAGCAAGCTTTATTACAAAAACCAAAAAGTATATAATTTTTATTACTTCCTTGTACAAAGTAAAGGAAGTATTGCATTCGCGAAAAATTTCGGTTTTCAGATTTCAATGGAAATATCCATTTTGACCATCCCTGAATCCATTCTGACTAATTTCGTCGTGACGTCTGTGCGTACGTACGCATCTCGCATAACTCAAAAACGGTAAGCCGCAGAAAGTTGAAATTTTATATTTAGGACTTCTATAACATCTAGCTGTGCACCCCCCTTTTTGGTCATTACATAATTTCCATAAATGGTACTTTATTTCAAGCATATATTAAATTTTAATGAAAAACTATTAAAATATAATCCAAAACTTTTCAAATTTGGTATATAAGACTTTTATGTCAATGGGTCGTCCAAGTCTTCGACTTTTTAGGAATTACATGTCGCATATGAATTTTGAATATAAATAAGTGAAAACGAAATAAAAATAAAATTGCTATACCTATATTTTGTATTTTTATACCTATAATAATGTAATTAAAGTTTTTAGCGTAAAATGATCGCCATGTTGTGACGTCAGCGTCAATTCAGTCGTCCAGTTACCCTGTGAAAATGTCATTATACAGTGGACCATGAATATTTTGCTCTTAAATTCGCGATTGGCTTTACACATACTGTAACATACATATATTTAATACATTCAGTCATTTTTTATTAAGATCAAAAGAAAATTTACTTATTAAATAAATTTATATTATAATTTATGTTTTAATTATTGTAATCTCAATATTTGTCATTGTTGTAATCATTTAGTAAATAGGAATGTAAACGTTGGATTACTTTTTATTATGAACTATGCTCTGATTATTGTAATCAATACTGTCATTGTTGTATTTAATTATAAATAGAAAATAGTTTAAATACTATTTTAATCATAAAAATGGCACTTGGTGAGTATAATAACTTTCAATATTATATTAAAGAAAGTCTTAAAGTGACATTAATTAAAGCGATTGATTAACCTGATTAAACGAGCAAAAATTATTAATTTTACTTACCTGATTTTTATTTATGTATAATATGTACTAATATACACCTATTCATGTAAGTAAATCAAACAAATATATATTTTGAAATGATATAACTATCTCGTTTATTTATTACCATTAGCTAAAGATTTTTAATCACAGTTTGTAATGGGTACGTATTTTTATTTTTGTAACATTTATTGTATATTGTCACATTAATGGTAACGTATGTCGGTTCTCTCTACTTATGACGGAGTGACGCTAACGTCAGAACTTTCGCGCCAATACTTTAATAATTATTTTAGGCGTTACTAAGCGTAATTTCAAGAAAATAAAAATACGGAATTTCTATTTTTGAATTCTTCGTAACATATAAAAAATTCAAAAAAAAGTTGAACGGGAACAGTCTAACCGGAACTGATCTATTACCTGAAGTTGTTTACAGTTTTTCTTGAATAAAATGGTTTCATTTTGATTTTAGAAATAAATGCTTCAAATAAGAGTTTTAGAGAATTAAATTCTGCGTCTAGTATTATTAAATTAGCCCTTTGTATATACCTTATATACCTTTTGGTTTTTGTAATGAAGCTTGCTATGGATTAGGACAAAAAAAAACAAAAAAATAAAAAATAGATGTTAATGTCAAATTACGTCAAATACGTGCAATTTTAAAATTGAGTCTATACTTCATATTAGTCTTGCGTACAAGGAAGTCGTGTGGTGTCCACATCATATTTTTAAATTTACATATCTCACTTATGCAAAAGGGCTAATTTAATAATATTGGTTGTGCTAGACGCAGAATTTAATTATCTAAAACTATTATTTGAAGCATTTATTTCTAAAATTAAAATAAAACCATTTTATTCAAGAAAAACGTTAATAACTTCAGGTAATATATCACTTCCGATTAGCCTATTTTAACCAAAATCTACTGTTATTCCCATTGACATAAAAGTCTTATATATCGAATTTGAAAAGTTTTGGATTATATTTTAAAATAGTTTTTCATTAAAATCTATTATAGGCTTCAAGTAAAGTACCACTTCTGGAAATTATGGAATGACCAAAAAAGGAGGTGCACAACTAGATGTTACAGCAGTCCTAAATACAAAATTTCAACTTTCTACGACTTACCGTTCTTGAGATATGCGAGATACGTACGTACAGACGTCACGACAAAATGAGTCAGAATGGATTCAGGGATGGTCAAAATGGATATTTCCGTTGAAATCTGAAAACCGAAATTTTTCGCGATTACAATACTTCATTTACTTTGTACAAGGAAATAAAAATATAAAGAAGTACCTGCCAACCCTCAATTTTTGCAGACAGGATGTGTATAGTATTAGTAACAAGAAAATTATTCCTCTATTGTCGTGAAAATGTTAAAATTGGATTCTAGGGACCTTAAAACGTGGCTATTACCAAAATCTCGATATGCGATTTTTAGCACGATCCCTATACCTTCCCTACCAAGGGTAGCGGGAGGTAAAAAAATATTTTCTTCTCGAATTGGATGTTCCCCTTGTAAGATTATATATTTAATATATAGAAATTAATTTGTTACTCCTGCATGTCGAAGAAAATATATAAGAAAATATAAAAATATACGAATCCATCATTTCAATGTTATTTTCTTTGCAAACTTATTACTAACCAACTGAAAAAAGTTTGAGTACTTTTAATAAATTCATGAGACATATTTGGCCCTGTATCAATATAAAACGAAGATATTTTATTGCTGTCAAACATCGTCTATCTCCGAGAATTCAATCAAAGAGTTGAATAACAAAAACTTGTTTGAAACTATAAATTATCCTCGATGACAGCCAAGAATTTCTGATATTTTGTCGCATGTTACTACAGTTGATAAAGACTGAATATTTAATAATTTATCTCCATCTTTCTCCTTCTAATGCTGTTGGTATGTGTCTTTCACTATCTAATTATAGCAATCGCTAGAAGAGTTCTATTTCTACTTTCATTGTTTCCATTCACTCAATTACAAACTGCAGATGTTGGAAGAGGTCCAGTAGTCGAGACGGTTTTGTTGTATGTGTTATCGTCTGCGCGTTGAATTTGTTATTTTTTATCGCGTGTAATACTTTTATGTTTTCTGGATGCTTGGAGGTTAGGTTTGTATGATTTATGGCAGAGGAAATTCAAATGAAGCAAACCACTGAGACAATTGCATGAACAAGAATCCCAGCAAACTAATACAGATAGATGAAGAGAATTTATGGACATAAATTTTTATTTTTACCGAAAATTCATTTCATAAATGTAAAATAATAAAATCTGATGTGGCCAACACATTACCTTCCATCAGTTCCATATATTTTGTACATACAAATTCCATACAGAAAGTTTCTTGCTCAATATTCCATATTTCAAGTAGGTACTACCTTCTGTCAGTTCTATGTATTTTTTACAAATTCCATACAGAAAGTTTCATGTACCTAAGAGATTATATATTTCCAGTAAAATTATAACACGAACATGTCAATTGCATTTGACACTGGCATCTGCCAATCAGCATTTTCTTAATATAGTAGCGATTTCCATGGTTATAGCATAGCTAGCTGCTTTATGAAATATTTTTTTAACTCTATATCCATTGAATATGAATGAAGTATAAAATGTAATCAAATCGTATAGAGAATGAAATATTCTTTAATATTTATAATAAGAGTAAATATGGAAAAATTATATTTAACAGTGTTTTTTCAAGAAAAACTTAAAATCTTAAAATTAGGGCACTTCCGGTTAAGCAATTATAACCAAAATCGAATTATCTCTTCACATGGAAAAGGAATATGAAAGAATTATATTTTTTTGAATTGTAGTATTTGAGTTATTGGATCCGAAAAAATCGTCATACACACACATACACGCACGCACACACACAAAAACACACACACACATACATACATACATAGTTACATACATACATACATACATCATCGTTAAAATAGTAAAATCTTATTCCGGGTCTCTTCTAAACCGTACTTATTCATCAAAAACTCGTCACCGAATTTTTTAACCAAAGACAATACCTTCCTTACAACTAAAGGTGACGGAAGGTAAAAACATGTATAAGGACTCGAGTTTTGTGCGTTAATTATTGTTTTTGTCAGGACTTAAAATCTTAAAAAATGAGTCTATTTTTCCACTCGGAAGACATCGTGTATCTTCGGTGGCTATGCCGCCTTGATGGCTAGGTTCTACTATTTTTTAGTTGCACTAGCGTGTACTCTCTGATTTTTTAAATATTTAATTCTATTTAAACATGAACACCACCAATATTTTAACAAAAAATTACAGAATTTCAAAGAAAGTTTTCCATAAAGCCCCAATATTTTTAAATTCTGAGCCTTTTTCTTAAAATAAATATTTTTGAAAAGTCTCTAGTTTAGCCGGAAAATGAAAATTTTGCAAATTTTAATAAAATATGAGACTCTCACTGCAATGTACAGACAAAATTCAATACTACATACCTGGAAATTTTTATAAAATATTAATAATTATTTTTATGTTTAATAACACATTCAGATAGATTAAACATATTGTAGTTTAAAGTATTTTTTGGATATTTAATTTTGTTATTGAGCAAAACCAATAAATCGATAGATTTTGCATTGGATGATCAAAAATCAATACATGTTCTGGCATCTGTATGGAATATCCTAAACTAATATGTTTATAATAAATTATTTAAACAAATGTATTTTAACTTATAAAATTATTTTTTAAATGTGTTTTTCAATTTTATGCTTTAAAAATTAATAACAACTAATCTTTTGTAAATTATTAATAACAATATTTATAACCTCAAATCTCAAATGACAGCTGACGGCAATTGTTAAACAATTGTACTTACAATGATTAGAACAGAAAACAAAACAAATTTAGGCAATTTTTATTTGACTTCAAGGTGGTATTTGGTAAGAAAACATTTGTTTAAACAGCAGATATGCAAATAAGTTATATTTCAGGTGCTATAAACCGGTTTTTCAAAATGTTATGGGTAATGAAATAAATCAATTTGTGTTTGGAGTATCTACTAAACTTGAAAAACTGGTTTGTGGAAGTGAACTCGTTATAAAAACAATATTTTATGTATTATAATAATAGGGTATGTATATTTGTAAATAATAATCATTATATGGCATTGTTATTACTAAATATGCATTGTTTATAGAATTGCAGATCAGCTGATTACAAGATTCATCTAAATGCAAACATTACAAATGTTTGGAGTTATCCTGCGAAGAATATTGTTGTTTAAGGCATAAAATATCGTAGGACTAAACTTCAGGGGTTGTTTGTATGTTCTGGCTACTTAATTCAGTTTTGGATTACAGCCAAATAAGAATGCAGGCCAGTACAGATATCAAATAAATGAAATAATTCAGCAATATTAAGACATTTTTCATGTTGTAGGTACTTGGGGACCGTACAAAACGACCTGCAAGTATCTCAAAAGTACTATGCGATGCAGAAAAGTTTGCCAAATTGTATTTGAAGACTCTACTAAGCATAACAGAAGTCAGAACTCAAAGAGATTACGTGAAAGAACAAAATATTGGGAAGAATTTCTTTAACATAGCCTAGAAGACAGTAATTTTATTGTTAATTTAGTATTTTTGTGCTAGAATTTAGTATCATTGTAAACTGAATCTGCTGATGTATAATAGATTTACATTTGATGAAAATTTTGAATTGAAAATTTTAACCAACAAAAAATATAAGTATGTCAAATGAAATGTACAAGATTTTAACGATATATTATAACTACAGTTTATAAATTTGATACTTTTGTACTCAGAATTTCATGCTGTCTTTTGATATATAACATAACTTTTAATGAAAATTTGTTGCAAAAAAATGGGAAGAAAACTGTAGGTGTCATGTCAATGTGATATAGATATAATATTTTTTAATATTACAATATTTACAATAAGTTATTGTTAACAATTAATGTTTATAATATTCATAAACAATTAAAAAGTTCTTTTTTGTATACTTTTGTAATGGATATAACCAAATACAGTATTTATTAATATAAAAATTGAATAATATGTGTAATATTTTATTTATTAACCTCCTAGAATACATATAATAATAATTAATATAAAAATCATAATACATTGTCAAAATTTGAAGAAATTCCAATGTTTTTATTTTGGTATTTAGGCGCCGGCGCTTCTCATATTTTACATACCACAAATAATTTGTTAATATAACACAAGACATATTCAGGAATTTTTTGCTAACCAATTCTCGAGTTCACTAATTTATTTTCTACTTTTTATAAAATATTGTGTTATATTTGTTGATTTACATATAAACAATAGCCAAAAAAACTATTGAATGTTTTCTGAAAACAATTATTTTTAACTACGGTACTGGATGTGATGAAGGTCAGATGTTTGTTGAGAAAGGTGGAGACATCATGTGCAATGGTGGTTGTAAATAGTACGAACGACAAAAAGCAACAAATTCATATTTTAAAACAATTAATACGAAATGGTTTATTTTAAAATATAGCTGTATCAAATAATAAAATCTGAACAAATAGTGTTGTTTGTATATTTCCCCAATGCCCATTGTAAGTATATTTGTTTATCGTTAGTGTCATTTGACATTTAATATTATAATTATTGTTTATATTAAATAACAAGTAATTATTTGTTATTGTTTGAGGCTAAATGTAAATAAACTCATAAAAAAATATTACTTAAAAATCATTATTTATAAATTGTTTATAAATCATAGTTCATATTATTGCCGAAAGATGCCTCAACTGGTATTGATTTTTGCTAATCCAATGCAAAATCAATCGATTTTTTGGTTTTACTCAATAAAAAATTATATTGTCAAAAAAACATTTTAAACTACAATATATTTAATCTGTCTGAATAGGTTATGAAACATAAAAATAATTATTAATATTTTATCAAAATTTCCAGGTATATAGTATAGATATTTACCTGTAGATTGCAGTGGGGGTTTCATATTCCATTAAAATTTACAAAATTTTCGTTTTCCGGCTAAATTAGGCACTTTTCAAAAATATTTATTTGAAGAAAAAGACTTCGAATTTAAAATACGTGAGGTATTATTTGAAACTTTTTTTGATATTCTTTCATTTTTACCTCTCGCTAAGAGGTATTATATTCATGCTAAAAATCGCATATCCAGATTTTAGTGAATAAGCACGTTTTAAGGTCCCTAGAATCCGATTATAACATTTTTACGATGATGTCCGTATGTGTGTGGGTGGATGTTGGATTCACGATTTCTCAAATACTATAAGACTTAAAACATGTTTAACTACGGATTCCTCAATCTAAAAATAATGGGAAGAGTTGATTAAGTTTTGGTAACAATTGGAAAACCGGAAGTAGTAGCTAAATATTATTTATCGAAAATTTATGTAAATACTTATATTAAAGAACGTTAAATTCTTTATTCGATAAATATAGTCATTATTATATCTTCATTTATTAAATTATAAGTTGTTTCTTTTCCTTGATGGTACATGTTAAATATATATTTATTTTAATTATTACTACCTCTTGATGAGTACCACAAATTAAATATAGATATTATATAATATAAATAAAACACATAAATTAAAATCTTATCGATTTCTGTTTATTAAACCATCTTCAGAGAAATATACAAGAAAAATTATAAATATAATATAATATTTATATTTTTTTTTGGTGGAACCTTATGTCACTGAGGTTCAAACAGATCAATTGATGCCGGAACTCCCTAATCATGTTCAGTTATAGCACTATATACCGTTACAGAAGTTCCAGTTTCATATTCAAAAAAGTAAACTAAATTTGTAATGAGTTTTTACAATAACGCGATTTTCTTTTGTTAAACCATCATATTTACTGATAGGACAATGACGGATTCCCATTTGTTAATTACAAATGTCAAAGTCACAGAGCTAACAACCAAATAAAAAAATCTGATTTGGTCAGCACATTACCTTCTGTCAGATCGTGGTCAGATCTGTGTATATTGTAAAAATTCCACACAGAGATTTTCTTGTAAAAGATTCCATATTTCCAGTACATTACCTTCAGTTCTATGTATTTTCTACAAATTCCCTACAGAAAGTTTATTGTAAGAGAGATAATATATTTCCAGTAAAATTATAACACAAACATACTGTCAAATGCACTTGACACTGACATTTGTCAATCAGAATTTTCTTAATATAGTAGATGTTTCCATGGATAGCACAGCTTGCTGCTTTATGAAATTTAATTTCTTTATAAATTTATTACTCTACATCCATTGAATATGAAGTATAAAATGTAATCAAATCTTATAGACTAAAACTATTGTAATTACCCCTTAACCTTAAAATTAATTTTAACAAAAACTAAATACGTATTTCGAGAACTAAGTTCTCATCATCAGTAAAACAACAAGTGAAAGTTAAACAGAGTAGTCAAGATTACTCAACATGTCAACCATGCCAGAGGTCCTAACAACTCTGAAAAACAAGAGAGAGAACTAGGATTATGTAGGGATGGGAGTCACAGGTGAATGATTACCTATAAACTAAGATAATTTTCGTCCAATAATGAGTCATTAAATTTTAAATCGTCCAATAAAATTTAACTTTGTAATAAATTGAAAAGTTTTGAGTTTGGTAAGGGACCGAGATCTGCGTTCATCAAATTATTTTTATATTTATTTATAATTAATCTCTCGTATGCATCTAAATATCTATCATTATTAATATGTTTTAAAAGTTTAATATTAGAATTGTTAACTTTGTGATTATTAATGAACATATGTTGAGCTACGCTAGATTTTTTGGATTTCCGCTTTTTAAATAATAAAAATGTTCTTTAAACCGAGTGTCAATTTGTCTTTTAGTTTGACCGATGTAAACTTTATTACAATCATTACAACTAATTTTATAAATACCGGATTTTTTGTTAGTATCTATTTTATCTTTAGGGTTACCTAATAACGATTTAATGGTATTATTTGATTTGTAACTTATGGTTAAATTATGATTTTTAAAAATTTTGTTAAAACTTTTGGAAGCTTTATCGTACGGTAGTGTTATGTATTGTTGTTTTTCAGAGTTGTTAGGACCTCTGGCATGGTTGACATGTTGAGTAATCTTGACTACTCTCACTTTCACTTGTTGTATTACTGATGATAACTTAGTTCTCGAAATACGTATTTAGTTTTTGTTAAAATTAATTTTAAGGTTAAGGGGTAATTATAATAGTTTTAGTTAAATTTAACCTTAGACTCCATCTATTATTAAATCTTATAGAGATATTTAACACCGTTTTTTCAAGAAAAACTGTTAAAATCTTCAAATTAAGGTACTTCCGGTCAACCAATTGTAACCAAAATCTAATCAGCTCTTCATATAGATGTAAAGAAAAGGAATACGCAAAAATTATAATTTGTGGAAAGGTGGTATTGAAGTTATGCGATTCGAAAAAATCGTCACACACACATACATACATACATCCATCCATACATACATACATACATGCAGACATCATCGTAAAAATAGTAAAATCACATTCTAGGGAACCTAAAACGTGCTTATTCATTAAAAACTCATCATTGACAATACCTTCCTTACCAAAAGGTGACGGAAGGTAAACTAAACTTAAATGCAGTGCCTCCAATGAATTTTGCGGGTCCCAAAAAAGTAGAGGAATTTTTATTTAAAATTGCCTATTTCACTTTTTGTAGTCTATAAATTCCTAAATTGTCTTTCCGAATCTATTTGCCCGTCTAATCTTATTTCTATATTCTCGTCTATTCCCCCTTATAAATATTAATAATACAAATAACTTTAAATTTGCGTAGGTATGCAAAATGTATGTGTGGAGTGAATATTGTTGAATAAAGGTTAGTCTTAGCATAATCTTCATATACCATGCACGTATCCACAGTCTGAGACAAACCGTTTACCCATTGACATGTCAATCGCGCAAGCCGAACGCTTTGTCGACCGAGCTAGAATCACGCGATAAATTATGTATTTTCTAACGCTCACACTGACCCACTTTCCAAACAGGCCAAGCACCACGTGAAAAATCGCTGTAATTTTTGCTATATTGCACTATATAACTTTAACCCACAAAAGAAATAGATCATAAAAAATCCGCGGTGGAAAATAGTTCTGCGGGCTTAAGTTTGATGCGAGTCGTGATTGCAGGTAATTTGTTATGACGCGATAAAGCCATATTGAAGCAAGAGATTTCCTTGATAAGGTTTTGTTATACAGAAATGAGATTTTCTCGAAATACGCTCCAAGAAGATAACATTATGTTACTCCTTGATAACTTGATGGTTTATGAAACAACGTGGAATTTATTTTAAATATGTATACCTCTTCCAGCATCCTGAAATAAGTTACTTACCTAGGATTTTCTTCTCAATTTTCTATTTACATTTTAATATATTATACTACGTATATTCCTTAATAATAGAAAACATTGTTGTATACGATGTTCTCTTATTATACTCGTATTATACATATATTATTCAAATTAATATACATATAACGTCTATAGCTTGTTAGAGATATTTCTATCTTTTGTCTAAAACTCTAAAACCTTGATAGTAACTTTTCTGTGGTGACTAATAACGTTTTATGTTTTGATTATATAATTTTAAATTAATAATATTAATATCATACCTAATCTGCGTCTTGGTTTTTAAATCTGGGGGCGGATTTAATTTTTGTATTTAATATTTCTCGCTATTTTAATCATCCCTTTTACAAATGTACAGTATAAAAGCACAGCTGTCTTATATAATTTTATTTACTTATACATTGATCTTGGAGTAAGTTCAATATCCAGTGAATATCGTGTGAATCATGACGGAAATTTCAAAACCACTGTACAACAAATTGTTTAGAACATTTTTGGGACTACAGTTTTCATTCCCATAAGAGATTATTTCTAACAAAAATAGAATTTATGTTAAAGGACTGTAAGGCTACTTTCCTCTGCATACCAGGTAGACGAAAGATTCAGTGTATGGATAAAGCGGCTCAAAAATATTGGTCGATGTGAAACAGTATTATACTGCAGAAAGTAAGGTATATGCCGCTTTATCATAATTGCGATATTTATGGTTTTATTACTAGACCCGACAGAGTCAATAATTTTGAGTATAGGTGTATATGTTTGATGCTTGTGTATTTCACAATTTTAATTCTTCGATTTAATTTGTACCTCATTTAGATATAACCTATAAATCAAATTTTACAATTTTGTTTATATTTATTGAAACAAATAACAAAACATTAATCCTGTAATAAAAATTATGATTGTGTTAAATCACTTTGAATCGGTCATTGTAATAGTGCCCCATATCTTGCTGTAACGTGTGAGCCCCGCTGCTACGCTGAACAAACGTCTTAGTATAGCGATGACGCAATCGCGCTAGCAGTCGGGTACGTAAACAAACAAGCCGCGACGTGTTTAATTACCTCTGATCGCCTGAACCTTTTGTGTTCATTATTATTATGCGGTCTAACATTCTAGAGTTCTCTCGAAGTTAATGGCAGCTGTATAAAACGGACGCAGCTATGCTCGGGAATTAGTTAGTTAGTTACTTAGTTAGTTAGTTACATGGAGAGACATGTAGAGACATTCACATAGAGTGTTAGAAAAGCACAGCAGTATCCTGGTGAGCGTATGCAGTTTGTGTTGAGTGGAGGACTCGGGAAGTTACTGGTCAACTTGGATAGCTGTGGATGTGAATACTCGCTAGTGTTGACGAGTATTGGGAAGCTATAGTCTACAAGGACAGTAACGGCGAGTCGGGAAGTTCTGGTATACCGGGATAACTGTAGAAGTGAATACTCTGTAGTATTGAAGAGTATTGGGAAGCTAGGTGTACGGGGACAGTAACGGCAAGTGGAAGTGGATACTCGGCAGTGGTTTTGAAGAATTGTGGCATACGGACAGTCGGTGATACTGAGTCTGTGGAAGAGGAGAGACGTACATAAATAGACAGATAGTGAGGTGAAAAGTGTGACTTCTGTCCGAGCAGTTGAATATACAAACACTGTTGAGTTAGTTGAGTATATAGACGCTGTGGAGGTTGGTAGGCGGACAGTTAATTGGTTAAATAAATAAACGGTGACATAAATAGTCGAAATAAATAATTAATAAGATGGTATGAATAAATAGTCGTGTTAATTAGTAAATAAATAAATAGTGTTAGTGTTATCTAGTTAATTATAGTTTTAGTCTTAATTAGTTTTTTTAAATAATTGTTTAATATTAGTAATAGTCATTTTCATTATATTTTAATAAACACTTATTTTAATTAATAATAATTGTGTAATATTTGAAATAAATAAAAACGGTACATTACAATTACATAAATGGTTTAAAGTAACTTCTGGTCGCGAATCTGGGGAACCGGGTTCGATCCCGATCAACGCTAAAAAAATATTTCTAATTTTAAATGGCACAAAAGTGTCCCCTATAGTACACTCTCCACGCTGGGACAAGGCGAGGGTAAGAGCAATAATAGATAAATAACTTTTTATAAACTTTTCTAAATTATGGTTTCAATATTCATATTTTAACTCTCTTTATCTATTTAAGTCAAAATTCAGTTTAGAAATTCATATTGTTTTATGATAGTCACGACATTTATTTATTTATCAGTAGTCTAGAAATTATTATACGTGCGTAACTTTGGATAGTCGACATCAGAAAGTTATGGGGTAAACATGTAAGGGTCGAAATTAGTTTGTCGCGTCGGGCAGACGTGTCTTGTTTTGGACATGTAGTGTTTTAGTTTTGGGGCGCCCGCCCGCTGTATTACTTAAAAATGTAATCATAATGTAAATAAAGTTCAGTTATTAAAAACCAAGTAGTGTCCATGTCCGTCCGTAAATCGTAATGTAAGTGTTCATCAGTGCAAAGTGTTAGTGTATGTGTGTTCTTCCTTATCACCAGTCAGTAAGAGTCAGTGTATCATCGTTGCAGTAATCAGCAGTATTATCATCTTCAGAGACCCCCTCGTGTTACAACGCCGCCAATAAGTACCCGTAATGTGACGCCTGATAAATGCCCGGAATGTATAAATATGTAATCATCATTACCGAAATTTGCGTATAAAGCAGATTGGCACATCCAACAATGATGATATATTTATTTATTATTTATGTAACTTCTAAACAGAAAAAGCAAGGAGTGCTTAGAAATGTCAACTTGACAAGAAGTCTAAAGTGTCTCTTCGTATACTACTTAGTTGCCATCTAATGGTGTTAACAGTTAGTAGTAATGCGTGTAAGTATATTATACTTTTTAATAACAATAAAAAATCATGAGCAAATGATATTTATTGCTATTGTATAACTACATCTATCAGAAACTTTTCAATTTGTTTAACACCTCGTGGCCGCGTGCCTGAGTGTCAGGTCGAGAATCTGGGGAACCGGCTTCGATCCCGACCGACACAAAATTGGCTCCTGTGGTGCATTCTCCACGCCAGCAATGATATCATCTTTACCGATATCTGTGTACAAAGCAGATTGGCACACCCAGCAATGGGTAATAAGCCGTGATGATATATTTATTTATTTTATTAAAATAAAATATCTGTCGAATAAGTTAATTAAATTGACATTAAAATAAATATAACTTTGTGTTACCTATTATAAGTACAAGATTGACAATTTTTTTCTTCAATAACTGAATGATCCCCTTCATTTACTAAATAACGATATTGTTAACTTTTAGTTGTTCAATAACTTCACGTAACTCTACAAACACTTAATTTATAACTTTTTTTTGATGATTCTACTCCGAGTAATAAAAAACATAATTGAGATAGCTACCTCATATCCGTGAAACACCATACCATGCATACTCGTGAGTGTCATGTAAGTATTAACAATTTGAACAATTATTTTAGTTATGTTTTGCTTCAATTTTAAAAATAGAGGCACTAAATTCTGTTTCAGTTATTATAATAATATTTTATAATTAGTAATATTGAAATTTTCCGCAAAATTTTCCTTATATTATTTTGGAAATAGTTAAGATAAATTTCTAAAAATTCTATTTTATTTATCTTAACTTTCAGTCCGCTGCAGAATGGAAATAATTGAACTACAACTATAGGTAGTGTGTTTGGCATGGAAGAATTTGTCGTATCCAAAGCGATTACCAAAAGCCATCGATGCGCGAGCATTGGACCGAACAAGCAGCAAAGACTTTGAAGTTGCACAGCAACAAATTGCATTTCTATTGCCAGTTTTTATTAGTGTTGCTCAAAACAAAAAGATATACTACAGGACGTTGATGTCTAAACTGTACTTCACTCATAAATCACCGAAGAAATTTATTATTTATCTAAAGAAATAATTAAGTATTAGTTATGGGTTTTGAAATGCTAGAAGAAATCATATAATAAATAATTTGTATTAGTAAAGAAGGAAAAATGTAAGTTTCTTTGTTGCATCATCACGCCTACATATTGTTCAATGGAATTTAGTGAAATTTTACACATATAATCCCAAATGGCAATTCAAGTGAAATTCAATGTTTTTACGAGATAATAGTTATTCCACAACTCAAAAACGGGTCTAAAAGCAACCTCGACATTATGTTTACAGAATTTTACGGATTTTTCAAATTTTCATAAACAAATGAATATACCGGGTGTAATACGAAAAGCGTCTATTAATTTTAGACAATAATACATCACTAAAACTATTATAATTACCCCTTAACTTTAAATTTAATTTGAATAAAAACTAAATACGTATTTCGAGAACTAAATTCTCATCATCAGTAGTACAACAAGTAAAAGTTAAACAGAGTAGTCAAGATTACTCAACATGTCAACCATGCCAGAGGTCCTAACAACTCTGAAAAACAAGGGAGAGAACTGGGATTATTGTTTTTCAGAGTTGTTTACATTAATGGACAAAAATTGCGCATATTTTTTTAGGTTTTCTATTAATTGTGCCCTAATATTTATGTAGCTTTTATTGCAAGTGTTATACTAATGTACCCTGGAAATTTTTATAGTGAGTATGGAAAATACCAGTGACTAATTTATTTGCATTTTACCTCAAAATAAAGTTATGTTGTTTTTATTGTTATTTTTTTCAATTAAATGTTATAACCAAAATCACACTATTTACAATAAAACATAGAACACTTCAACAAACACAAAATAGAAAAAAAAAACCTAAAAAAATATTCAATATTTTTGTTCATGAGTTAAAATAAAGTTATTTTGTTTTTATTGTTACTTTCTTCAATTAAATGTTATAACCAAAATCACACTATTTACAATAAAACATAGAACACTTCAAAAAACACAATATAGAGAAAAAACCTAAAAATATTCAAAAATTTTGTCCATGAGTTTATATTTATTGATGTAATGGTAAACAAAATCTCTTTACAATGGTACAATTTTCCAATATTACATCCGTATACAAAATAAAACTTTAACAAATATCAAAATGTAATTGTATATAATTAATATATAATTCGAAAGGGCAATAAAAGTGCGCTAAAGAGGTGCAAACCAAAATTCTGTATTTACCACACTTAGAAGTTATTTGCAAAATTAAAAACTTATGTACCGATGTTCACCCCTAGTCATAACCGCCATAAATATAGATTTACCTTTTACGATGTTAAAGTGTTAAATCAACCACAACTGGAGCGTTAAATGATTAAAAGTTCAATTCAACTAACTATGTTGTACAGAATACAGTTTTATGTAAGTACTATTTAAAATGTTTTTCAAAGTTTAAAATAGAGCAAACAAGAAATAATTAAAAGGTCAACAATAAGTATCTTGTATCAAATGGAACTGCAATTAAACTAGTTAACTTCAATAGTAAAAATGGATTATACCTGTTTTTTTTTGTTCATAATCTACCTACTCATTTCTAAATTTAATCCCTTTGAAGAATAAATTGCGATGTATCACGTAGAGTAGAGGATATTAATTAGCAGAGATTTCTTCATCCACATAACTCTCTTCGTATTGTTTATGACGTGTCTATTCGAATAACTTGTTAATTAATAAACATACCTGGACAGCACTCGGCTTTCTGCAACAGAAATATTTAATTATTTTCAAGCCAGTTTTTGTGGAGCATTTCAGACGCGCATTGCATGATGAAACAAGGAGTGCATGTACTCATATACTCGTATGTTTGTTATTAAGAAATTGCAAAAGAAAACAAAAATAATAGGGAAACCATTGGAGATAAAACTTTTTTCCGTATTTTATTGTTGGGTCCAGGGAGAAAATATGAGTAATTAAAGAGCAATTTTATACTACACATTGAACATTAAACGATATAACCATCAAGTATGGTTATTGATTTTCACTTTACTTCTTTATAACCGGTTACATAAAACGAGATGAACTGGAATAAGAAAATATTAAAGCTACTAATGGCTTTTATTACCACTAAATGCTAGCGTTGTAAATATTACATGAAAAATACTACCTCATTTGCTAATCACCGACAAACTGAATAACAAAATACGTTGTTGGACGTAAATCTAAACCCCCTGCGATTAAAACCGACAGCGTCTCTAGATCGAACAGTCCATAATCTACTTTCGGTATATATTATCCTTTTAAGAGTACCTATCCTAAATTTTATATCTCGATTTTTACCTCCCGCTACCCTTGGTAAGATAGGTATAGGGATCGTGCTAAAAATTGCATATCGAGATTTTGGTAAATGACCACGTTTTAAGGTCCCTAGAATCCAATTTAAACATTTTCACGATGATGTCTGTGTGTATGTGTATAGGTATGTGTGTGTGTACGTATGTGTGGATCCTCCACTCGTAATTCAAATACTATCATTCAGAAAATTTTGAAATCTTGTATTTCGAACTTTTTCTGTAATGTAAAGAGCCCATTAGATTTTGGTGAAAATCGGATAACGGGAAATGGCACTTTACAAGAAGCTCAAATAAGTTTTTCTTCGAAAAATACCTTTAAATATTATTATAAAAATTAAAGATTATTAAATTTCCTATAGATTTGTATTAATACTTTTTCTATATATTTTATGGATAAATTTATAAAATTATCTATAATTTAAATTCCAGAACCTACGCTTTAAACAAGCAAAACGCAGTTATTCAAATGTATGTAACTGATAGATAAATGTCATTATCAAGGAATTAATCATTTCAAAATAATATTAGTAACGTTTTAAAAAGAAAAAAAGTAAATAGAGCAATAGAAAATGTATTCAATACAGTTTCCAGCATAAGTAAATATACATATAGGTATGTATTTAGATTAATAAAAATTAACAATTCACAAAAATGTTAAAGCTAATCCTCATTTTTGGATTAGTGAATTCTATTCTATCCCGGTATTTAAAATTTAATCTTCATTTTGTTATAGCTCCGGTGGCTCAATGGTTAGAGCAACGCCTCATGCCACGAGTGCCCTCGGGGCTCTGGGTTCGAATCCTACTAAGGCATGGATGTGTGTGAATGTGAACCCACTCTGTAGGGTTTAAAAAAGGTAGTTACTTGGATTAGCTTAGACTATATTTTAAGAAATAAACTATCAAAATTAGAGTAAAATTCGCTATTCCAAAAATAAGGATTAACTTAATCTTTTTTGTGACTCGGGCTGTAAATGGCGGAAGGTATTGTGTTGGCCACATAAGATTTTTTTTTATTGTATTATTCCCATCCTAGAACAATAATGTTAAATTTATATCTTTAGTAATAGTATGTTATGTTATTGGGTGTAGAAAGCGGTCTTTTTGTGTTGAACCCAGCTATTGCGGCCGAGGCGCTCCATGTTACATATATATTATTTTTACTTCTTTGTACGAGGTCTGTTAGAAAAGTATCCGACTTTATTTTTTTTGCGAAAACCTGATGGATTTAAATCACGCGTGCTTGCATGAGCCGACCTTAAACCTTCGTGCGCATGCGTGAATGGTTTCCCGCCTGTCGATAGCGTCTGTTGCTAGCAAGCAGAATTTGAGTGAGGTACTGTGTAAGTGCTCTCGTCGGTTTTTCATTGCAAGGAAAATGACGGGACGACTGGAGCAGCACTATTGCATCAAATTTTGCCTGAAACTGGGTAACAGCTAGGTGGAAACCAAATCCCAGTCGTCACAGTAGAAGCATTCCACGTCACTAAAACCAAAGAAGGCGCGCTAAGTGCGCAGCAACGTCAAAGTGATGCTGACTGTTTTCTTTGACTCCCGCGTTGTGGTACACCACGAGTACGCATTATAAGGTCAAACAATCACCAAAGAGTACTACAGGGAAGTCCTCCGTCGCCTACGTGATGCTGTGCGGCGCAAGAGAGTTGGAGTCAACAGGAAATTGGCGCCTCCATCACGACAATGCTCCAGCACATTCCTCGTTCTTGATTCAGACCTTTTTGGCGAAGAACAAGACTCCTGTGGTTCAACAGGCACCTTACTCTCCTGATATGGCCCCCTGCGACTTCTGGCTGTTCCCCAAACTCAAGAGGCCATTGCAAGGAACGCGATTTCAGACAAGAGAGGACATTATTTTATAATAATAGCAGTGGATTCAAGGGACACAACACAAATAAAATTATATTTTATATTGACATATATATGTATTTTATTTTTATATCATAACATTGTCAAAATCAAAACGGTGCGTTACTATAGTTTCCATTTTGTAAATTTAATCTAGTAGCTGTTCGAGTGCCTATTTCCAATACTCGCCCTCACGAGCACAGCTGATGCCGATTTTTCTCATCAAATGTTTTAGACGAACTCCGGACAATGCCTTCGTAAATAGATCGGCTTCGATGTCTTCAGTTCTTTTATAATCAACTTCAATTAGTTTCTGTTTAACATTTTCTCGAATAAAATGTTCCTTTATGTCGATGTGCTTTGATCTTTTATTTGTCACTGGATTTTTAGCTAAATTTTTTGCAGCCTGGTTATCGTTCCAGATCTTCACAGTGTTGCACATTATGCCCATGTCGGACAGTAGTAGTTTTAGGTGTAAGGCTTCTTTGGAAGCGTCCGTGAGCGCCATATATTCGGCTTCTGCCGTTGATAGTGCCACCGTTCTCTGTTTCTTTGTTTCCCAGCTGATTATTCCTCCACCGTACTTGAAACAATAGCCTGTGTATGATCTCCGGTCTATCGTACACGCAGCCCAATCAGCATCGGCAAATCCTTCTAGCAGTTTTCCTGTCTTTTTGAAGATTAATTCTGCATTCAACGTGCCTTTTAGATATCGAAGGATTCTTTTTGCAGCTTTCCAGTGTTCTTCTCCATATGCTGTGTTAAACTGGCTTAGGTAAGATACAGCGTACATAATATCTGGTCTCGTTGCTACACCTGCATACATAAGACTGCCAATTAAATTTTGATATGGTAATTCACTAACCTTTAAATTCTTTTCAAGACGGAGTCCTAGTTCCATAGGGGTGCATACTGGTTTACAGTCTTCCATTTTAAACTTTTCAAGCATTTTTCTTATATATTCTGCTTGAGATAGTTTAATTTCTCCTTCTTTTGCTTCAAATTTTATCCCCAAACAATAATTTAAATTTCCTAGATCTCGCATCTCGAAAGTGTTGGTTAATTTTTGTTTCACATCTTTTAACAATTTTTCATCCGAATAAGCAATAATTATGTCATCTACGTATATGGCTATAATCATATTCACTCGCCCTTTCGCCAATACGTAGATGCAGGGGTCAGCTACAGAAGGTATGAAACCTAAATTCTGTAATGTATTATCTAATTTTTCGTACCATTGTCGCCCTGCTTGTTTAAGTCCATATATTGCTTTATTCAATTTACATACTTTTTCATTTCCTGGTTTCTTCAATTTCTTTAACATTTCTCTCGCCCTGTTTAATATATTTTTATTTTCACTGCTACTTTCTTCTATTATTATGTCACATAAATATTTTTCTAAATTCTTCGACGTACAACCACTGTCTAGACACCATTTCTGTTTTCTAGATGCAGACATTGATCGTGTCGTCAAGCATATTTCCTCTGCTTTAAAGTTTTTATAATATTTCTTATTTGCCCAACAATCTTTCAACTTATGTCCTTTTTTATGACATTTGTGACATTTATATGGAAATTTTTGTGTATTTTCACCCATTTCTTTTCTACATTTAAAATTATTATTTTCTTTGTTCCTATTTTTGCTGTAGAACGCTTCCTCATCATTTTCTTGATTTTCTTTCGCTGTATTTTTGTTTCTTCTGGCCTCACTTTCTTCTATGATTTTCACTTTCAAATCATCAGGCATTGGTAACGTGTCCCTGGTTTCGATAGCTATACGGAAGTTTTCGAAGGAATGTGGTAGACTGTACATTATAATACTTAATAATTCTGGATTTATTTCCACATCCATGTCTTTTAATTTGTCGACTATATCTAGAAACTCGTTTAAATGATCTCTAGCATCTTTAGTTTCACACATTTTTTTCAGAATTACCTGCTTCAGCAGTGTTGCCTTTCTTGCAGGACCTTTACTCTGGTATGTAGCTTTTAATATATCCCACACCTCTTTAGATGTTTTGCAATTTTTAACTTGCTTTAACTCTGATGGACTTATTAATAGCAACAACTCAGATCTTGCTATCAAGTCTTTTTGTTTATACTCGGCTTCCGCTTCACCATCATCTTCTGGTTGTATTATTGTACCATTAACATAGCCCCAAAGATTATTCTTAATTAAAATGGCTTGTGCTTGCACGCTCCAGGTATCAAAATTATCCTTTTTTAATGGTTCAATATAATAACTTGTTTTTGCCATTTCTTCAGTAGGTACCTGGGCCCATAACCTTTTATAATAATAGCAGTGGATTCAAGGGACACAACACAAATAAAATATTTTATATTGACATATATATGTATTTTATTTTTTATATCATAACATTGTCAAAATCAAAACGGTGCGTTACTATAGTTTCCATTTTGTAAATTTAATCTAGTAGCTGTTCGAGTGCCTATTTCCAATACATTATGGCTGCAACGACAGCCGAGCTAAACTCTATTCCGAAAGAGGCTTTCTCTGAATGCTTCCAACAATGGCGGCACCGCTGGGAGAACTGTGTAGAGTCCCAAGGAGACTACTTTGAAGGTGATTAGGTTTCCAACGCTCCAGGTATGCCAGTTTTTTCCCCGGTCAGAGGTCAGATACTTTTCTAACAGACCTCGTATATAGTACAGGACGTATTGGAATCGATTTTTAGATTTCAACGGAAATATCCATTTTAACCATCCCTGAATCTATTTTGTCTAATTTCGTCGTGACGTCTGTACGCACGTACGTACGTATCTTGCATAACTCAAACAAGTAAACCGAAGAAAGTTAAAATTTTGCCATAACTTTACTTGAAGCCTATAATAGATTTTAATGAAAAACTATTTTAAAATATAATCCAAAACTTTTCAAGTTTAGTATGACTTTCATGTCAATAGGAATAACATAGTAGATTTTGTTTAAAATAGGCTAACCGGAAGTGATACGTTACATGAAGTGGTTAACAGTTTATCTTGAATAAAATAGTTTTATTTTGCTTTTAGAATTAAATCCTTAAAAGTTTTAGAGAATTAAATTCTGCGTCTAACACATTAAGCATTATTAAATTAGCCCTCTGTATAAGCGATATATGTAAATTTAAAAATTATATACTTTAAGGTTTTTTGTAATAAAGCCTAAAATATTAAAAAAATGATGTTAATGTCAAGGAGAAACTTTGTTAAATTACGTCAAATACATGCAATTTTATGATTGGGTGTAGGTCTACCTCTGACGCTTTTTTTGTCGTCGTTATTTTTCAAACTAGTTTTGAAATTTATTATTTACTTGTATAAAGTCTAGTTGTGCACCTACCTTTATGATCACTATATAGTTATGTTCCTTATATTTTATTAAAACCCAGCAGTGTATGCTGCCGAAACATTGTTTTTTTACTAAAATATACAGAACATAAACTAAAAGGTTTTATTATTAACATTTTGTTCTTTTTACTATTTACAATTTCTTACATCTTATTCACACATGTTAAATCACAATTAAATAGCTTAGACAAGCGGAATTCTTGGTGAAATAAAGACAAAAATCTTGGCTTGAATCGTCCACATACCGGACAAGTAGAATAGAATTGAAACAGACAATTCAGCTACATTTATTTGACATCAGATGACTTGGAACTTCACCAAACATTGAAAAGGTGTGATAGTTCTATTAATTGCGTACTAAATGGCCATTTATCACCTGGTTTATTTCTGCTATTTAAAAAGTATCAAGGAGGAAGACATTACTATTATCAACAATGTGTCAATTGTTCTTACCCTTAAACAGTATTATTTATTATGACGTAATCAATATTCATATGTTCCTTCTAATGTAATAATTAATGTACATTCTCGGTAGCGAGAGAAATTTGAACTAACTCGCAGATAGGGTCAAATCATTTTATTGGTTCGGTTCGAAAATTATCCCATAATCTGACCAATGGAACGACTTGTCTCGTGAGTTAGTCCAAAATTATCTCGCTATCATAAATCGAATATAGTTAATAGATGAAATGGCATGTACAGAGTGGGGTCTAGAAACTAAAAAGTATTGCTAAAATAAATAAAAAATAAATATATCATCACGGCTTATTACCCATTGCTGGGTGTGCCAATCTGCTTTATACACAGATATCGGTAATGATGAAATATTTGCACCGTGCGGGCGCTTACCAGGCGTCACCTCACGGGCACTGATTGCTGGCGTGGAGAGTGCACCACAAGAATCAATTTTGTGCCATTTAAAATTGGAAATATTTGGCGTCGGTCGGTTCCCCAGATTCGCGACCCGACACTCAAGCACGCGGCCACGAGACCCCATAAAAGTATTGCTGATAGACATTATTTTATTTTGATAATGAAGAACATAATTGGAAGTTTTAAATCATGCAGTTTTAATCAAAACATTTCGAAAGTGATGTACACATTTCTTTATGAACCGATGCAACCGAGTTTTGAAGGCTTTTATGTTGTTCTTTGTCCATAGAGATTTAAAGAATATAATTCTCGAGTATTCAAAATTTGAACGTCGGATAAACTTTCAACCCAAGTCCAAAAATAGGTATTTCACAATTAATTGATGCTCTTTTATTGAAATAACGCAAATAAAATCACTCACTAAAACCGTATATGTAAAAAATTAGGCACTAAAAAAATTAGTAGGTACACTCGTATACTCTAAAACAGTGTCACCCCAGTAAAGTACAGTGTGTTTTAAAAAAACCTAATTCGGAGTAGGCTATGAACAAAGAAACGTATATCAATTTAATAGAATTTTATATAACAAGTGGCTAAACAGTGCTTTTTCATGAGTGCTTTAAAGCTCATAAATAAAAAAAAGCACCGTTTAGTCACAAGTTAGATACATAATTTTTGCAATACCACATTTTCCATTTGAAGAAATTTAAAATAACTTTTAAAAGAAAAATATTATTTTGATAAAAATGTCAAGATACTTCAATGTATTCACTATTCACTTTATTTACTCAATAATACAATTTAATACTTACAACTTTTAAACTACTACCTTGAATACAACAACGAACGTAACATCTAGAGAAACATATGGTCTGAAATCACATTGTGACGATAAATGTCATTCAACACAAAATACAAGATCACAGCTTACCTGTTGTGGTTTGTTTTGTTCTTTTGTTAGTGGTTATTAAAAAAATGTATTTTGATATCTTTTGCTTTTATTTATTCTTCAAAAAGATAGAAAATGAACAAAAATGAGAGAATTCCCGATAATGGTGACTTTTTATTTCATAGTTTTTTTTTATTTTACAGTAATTTTTTATTTCACCCTTTTCTATAATGACACATTTTAGCCATTGAAAAGAATGAAATAAAGACAATTTTAGAAGGTAATATTACAGAAAAGTATTTAATAGGGGATTCCACCATTTTTTAAATATAATTTCATCAGAACGTGTAAGTAAAACTAAGGCTATTGGTGAAAATACGGTGGAAAAATTCCTATTAATAAGCGAGTTATGATCCCCCGAAGTTTAAAAATATAGATGTGACATCACGAATATACGTTTTTATATAAAACTGTTTTCTTCGTGGATCTAAAATGTTCTTGAAATGTATGCTATTTTAAAATTATATTTATAAAAAATAAATTAATATTATAACACTGCATAAGTCTACATGCTTTATAATTGCAAGTGTATCAGAATTATTAAGTTTAATGTAAGAAATTTATATTCAAATAAAAACTGTTTGAGAATTGCAATACTGGACTGGTAGTCACGTGTCCGGTATTTGAATTTGTCTACTTTCATTGGTAGTAGACTCCACCCCCTAACTCGGTATTCGTTATATATTTATAGGTGGTCTTTGAGTCGCCAATAATAATAATAATATATGTGTATTTCATATGAGTGACAAGCTGCTAGATCAAAAACTCCCTTATTTCCGAAGTATTTCAATTATATCATTTTATTTCTTTATTTACATTCATTATTAAGCATACACTTTCACTATTTTTTACTAATTTCTCTTAATTCGATTGAGCTGTAATCCCCTATTAAATACCATTTTGACACGAGATAATGTCAAAAATGTTATCTAAAGCAATCAAAAGTTTTTCTTCTTGAATCTCATTTAAGAAATGGAAATAAATTAGAAAACGAGGAATGGCAATATACTGTATCCTTGTTTATTATATTTTCTGCTTAAAATTATATTTTAAGATCAATTTTGCCAATTTGACTTTTGAATTGAATTGTCAGACATACGTTTCTCTGTTCATAGCCTACTTCAAGTTACGATTTTTTGAATACACTGTATACGGGATAGATAATCATTGAAAAAAGCTGGTTTCCCCAGTTAAGCGCCAATATCATGAATTCTTGTTTTTAGCCTGTATCCTGTATTTAATCTCTTTGCAATACCTCTGCCTCTAAAATATGGATAAAGAAGATGATAAAGATGATGATATAGTTTAAACAAGCATTGTTTGTGCACGGAGCAATGAAATTAGTCCTCAATGTGAAATTTTATCTTATGCACAAAGGATAATCTGATCTCCCGTCCTTGGAATGATGATCGGTCGCGATAGCATAAATCAGCGGTTTTCGTAGCAAAGATTACTGGCTGCTGCTTCTTAAACAAACGCGCCATCCACGATTGCAGAGTAGTGATGTATGGCAGGGCAATAAATCCCGAGCGCGCACTTTAACTCACATGCGCAACACCGCCGAATATGATACGGTTCCCGTAAAGTAATTGGAGCAAAGAGAAAAAGGTGTAATTGCCGAGCACAACATGCAAACCGCCAGCGATCGAAGATAAACGCCAGGAATTTTATAAAGATTTAGTGCACGTTCTAATATCTGATTCTTAACTTGTGTGGTATTTTATCGACTGAATTAAATATGAGGAACAGCAGTGACAAAGTAAATACATATCCATAAAAATAAACAAGATTTGCATTATTTATCAAATAATTGTCGGCTTGGTGGCTGAGCGGGTAAGTGCACATCTCATTGCTCGCAGTGACGTCACCCGAACCATGTTCCGTGCGTTCGATCCCCGTAGGCCGACAATGTGTGATTTGTCGTAAAATAATAAATACAGCTACTTGCATTTATCACACTCGGATGCTATAAGCTGACCACCTATACATCTTAAAATAAATGTAGCAATGGTTGAAATCCAACCGGCAGTACGGCAGTGGTAAAATACTGCGTCTCGGTGAGTCCGGTTGGAAGGGTAATCGGCGTCAGCTGTATACAAGCCCTAAATAGAAAAATAGATACATAGATGTCACCCACTATTCTTAATTTTAATTATAAAATGGCCTTGAATGTAGGTCTTTATAAAGATCAATATATTTATTTTGTTTAAAAATTACATATTTATGTAGGTGATTTTTGTTGTTTTAACTAATAATTAAGTTAACAGATGTTTCAATCAGCGATATGAAAATACCGGACTTTAATGAATAACAATAACATAAACTTTTATGTTCTCTATATTTTATTTCAACGAAACGTTTCGGCAGCATACACTGCTGCCTTCTTCAGGGAAATCCATTAAATAATAACAAACCAATAGCAATAAGTTATGAAGGTACCATTTTATAACATATTTAACCCTTCCGTAACCAAGTGGGATAATTTACGTACCCCGCAGAATTAATTTTAAAATGGGTTAACAACCATATATTTTTAACATTTGTCGTTTCATTTACTTGTCCATTATTGGTCTGACGTTCCATTACCAATTGTTAGAAATTTATGCCATGAGATATAAGACTTTCTAGTAATACAGATTGTTTCCAATTAAGGTAAAGTTTAATAATAATTTTTAAAAATAGTGGAGGATCCCTTTCAAGAATGGTCGATTAGAATAAAGATTCTAGAAAATATTCCAAAAGAAACGACCGTATCTTGTCTGGTTTGGATTATAAGGCTCCCATAGTTGCCGTCAAATAAGCATGGATTGGAGATTTCTACACTGTTGCCAATTTTGTGGCTATGTCGAAATTGCTAAGTTATGAAGAAGCGGCAATACCGCAGGGCAAAAGGTAGGATACGGAGAAGGGAAAAGTTGAGTATCAGTCCATCTATATGACGTCAGTGCAGTAGTAACTCTGTATTCTACAGCAAAACTTTTGAAACTAGATCATATTTATAAATATCTATTGTAACATATTTAAGTTTAAATTTAAGGACATTTCGTCCTTAATAAAACGAATTGACAACTCATTTTTGATAGTTTTGTAGCAGACTTAGTGATGGAAGGTGGGAAAATTCCCAACGGAAATTTTCCTAAAAAGGGAATTTATATGGGAATATTTCCTGTAAGAATATAAATTCCCATTTCTTCGGAATTTATTTTTGGTTGCATTTTGCATTTTATAAGTACAATTCTACAAACATGCTGTAACATGCAACCAACATGTATTTTTGAGGCAATGTGAAAGTGTTAGAGTTATGCCCGGTTGCAGAAACGTTCATCAACGGATTGTTCGGTTAGCGGTTCATCAAAACGAACAAATGTAACGCAATGTTTTGACAGCAATGATGTAAATGTCAAAGACCAAGGAAACTGATTCGAGTTTGTTCGTTTTGATGAACCGCTAACCGAACAATGCGCTGATGAACGTTTCCGCAACCGAGCATTAGTCGTGTAAAGTAGACATGCGACCTACTAAATTTATTTTTAAAAAAATGAAAAGAAAAAAAATGCAGCATAGAAACATGTTAAAAGTCAAGGAAAATCTTACTTCTTTGTAGAATTTTAGTTTTTAGATTGTAATATTTGAAAAAATGTTATTTTCCTATCAATATAGGTATTTGAATATCAAGGCCACGAAATCACTCTTTAGCGTACCGAGGGAAAAATTGTCACCGAGGTAAGACAATCTCGAGGGCACTAAAGGATTTCTCGGACAAACAGTTTAATTGTAAATAGAAAGTTAGCTTTCAAGGTGCAAATGCAATTCTCAAGTGTAAAAGTGATTGTTTGCCTAATTTCGCGGCCGTTACTATAACAACGGTCGCGAAATCTAATTTCGCGGCCTGTATTGCGGCCACGAAATGCTTATTGCACGAAAATATATTTAATAAAATGTTTCCATTTCCAAAATTTAGATCACTGATATGATATCTAATGAGAAGACATATATGTATAATGTAAAATAAATTCATGTTATTATTTAAAAGTAAAATAATGAGATATGCAATGAAATATTTTATTAGATACCTACCAATTACCATATAAAATTAAAATATAAAAGAATTTAAAATTCCCAATATCGAAATATTCCCGGGAATATTTCCAAGAAATATTTCCTAAAAATATTTTTTTGGGAATTTCCCATCACTAAGCAGACTAGAAGTTTTTTTTACAAAATTTTATTGTGCGTAGATGCCATTCAAAACTAATTAAAAACTAATAACGTATGCTGAATGGTTATAGAAAATTTAATTGTATGCAACTTTTATTAGAAGTATTTTTTTCGCAAAATAATTAAAAAATTATTAACTAATATAGCACTGCTAGTCAAATGGTTGCTAATAACCCATAAACAGTTGTTCACGCTCTACCTGTCATTGGGTTTTGCAAAACTCTAAATAAGTATTATTTGAATTTATTTAACCCTTTACGTACAGGGTTATCAATAATAGACGAAAAAAATCAACTCAACATACTTTTGACTTCGATGGAATCCGAGTCATAGATAGAGAACCGAATTTAAATAAACGGCTAATTCTAGAAATGCTACATATTAAAAATGACCCCAACAATATAAATTTTAGAACTGACATTGAGAATCTAAGCTCAACATATACTAGAATATGTAAATTATTTCGGCAGCCACATAGGAGAAAAATATTTTTTTTTTCTTTTGTTTGTTTTCGTCTTGTTGTTTTTTAAGGATCTGTCCTGTTCCTTAAACATGTAAGATCTAGTTCTTGTCACAATACAATTTTTTCACACATCGCCATTTTTTAAATTTCAAAGAAAAAAGCTGTACTAGTCTTCTGGATGACGATTGTTAAATTTTTTCATACTTTTTATTTTCCGACGATAACACTATGTTTGAACATATATATTTATTTATATTTATTATTTTGTAACGCCTTAGTCTGTAAGTACAAACAATCTGCATTGTTAACTACATAACATGTGTTCTTATTTTGTATTTTTATATTTGTTTTTCACCAGTTTGCCCTGATGAAGCTGTAAGTGGCAGCGAAACGTTGGCCTCAGACTAAACAATAAACAAATTTAGACTGCATTCCTGCTATTTTTCCTCCCACGAAAAAAATCAATGGTGTACCTATACTGCATGATATATTGATCACAAATCAAACATTTATTTTAAAATTCATAAAATTATAGACTTGGTTCTTAAAGTGTATATTTTGAGAGCCACTGGTCTCACGATTTTTTAAATTTTTTAATAACATAATTTACTTATTAATTTGTATGAGTTTAGTAAATAAATAATTCATTATTATTTTTATTTAAATTCCGTGTCGACCAGAGATTTGGCCAACAGACAAGTTTTAACTAATAAAGAGCAGTGTTTATTGTTGTCTTGCCAGTGTATTTTCAACATTCAATCGAAAATGTATTTTACTCATAACAAGTGCATTTCTCGTGAAAAACTTTTGTTGTGGGATTTAAAATAGTGTATATTTGTTTCTTTTAGTGTCAGATTAATTTTCGTGATATGAATTTTTAATGTGTGATGGTTTTCAATGGAGTAAATAGTGAAAGAACTGAAATATTGTTCCAGTGAACGTTCCTGTTTGCAGTGCTAGCTGATTTTCTGAGCTGATGAAATCTACAATGCCTCTGTTAGCCAAAATGGACTTATAGCAGCCGAGGTTTGTCCATTTCTCTCATTTTATTTTATAATTCTTCTACAGCTTATTAATATTAATTAATCTGTCAATAATAACAAATTATCTCTCCGAGAATAGATGACAATTTGAAATTATTTCAACTAAATTTAAACGTACTTATTGGTACAGAAATTAATAATACCATTTGACTATATTTATTTGCAAATAATTTGACTATGTTTACAAATTATTTCAACCAACATCTTTTTTGGCAGTATGAATATTTTACAGAATTTTCATTAGATGGTTACTAATAGAGCTTAGAAAATATGCATTAAAATATAAATAAAAATATGCATACAAATATGCATTAAAAATACACTAAAATATGCTCTTATGCCGTTATGATTAATTATTATTAGTACATATCATACATGCATTACGAGTAATACATTTGTTATTACTTAAACTTCGTATTTAAATTAATCTATTTTAATATTACAATTATAACAATAAATAACTAGGTGTTTTTCTATATTATCTAATCAATGATTTTGTCTTTTATCAATAAAAATGAATGAAGAAAATGTACATTCGGTGACACGAGAGAAAATCGGTCTGAGGAATGGTAAATGCTAGCAGGATATCTGTAAAGCGGCACCACAATAAGAAATATTTTACTATGACTTGTTACAAGTACATGAACCGCTCCAGTCAAGAGTAGTACATTGTACAGTGCACCGAAAGAGACGCATATGGTTTACTAGATAACAACACGATTACGTGGAATACTCTACCTTAACACATAAGACCGACTGTACAATCGATCTCGCAATAAATTATAGGGGTTCAATTAAAATTTGCTGTTAAATTTAAATTAAAATTAATATCAACCTCAACATCGCCACCATTTTTCTTAAATACACAATTATATTTCTCTATTATTTTTGCTGCTTCATTCAAATGTTCAAAAAAAGGATACAGAATTTTAAAATTCCAAATATAGGGGTAGAAACTACCTAGAAATGGAAAAATTCCGTGGTAAAACTAAAAAATATCTTGTATAGTATGACTAGCGAATGAAAGTTGACGATTAGATTATTTAATAGATGTGATGAAAAATAATAGATGTGGTTTCTTTTGAAAACATTTACTTATATTTGATTTGAAAGGAAACTGACCCATATGTAGTCCGTTACAGAAAATTAGAATTACTCAATACCAGGATGCATTTAAAATGACCTTAGCAACAGGATTCAGGGATGTATTTAAAAAAATTAATACCGCAAATTCTAGTTCGTTCGTCTCAGGTGTAAGCAACCCTCGAGTCGAAATTACTGTCACAGGTAATTCAAAATAATCCTATTTTATAGAATTGCCAAACTAAATAGTTTAAAGATCAAAATATTTTGTTATAATCAACTTAAACGAAAAATGTTTAAAATATTTGAAACGCACCCCTGTTTCGATATTCAATTACCTTAGTCGGTCATCTATTTTCAACCAGACATAGTGATGTATTTCTGTGCTTTCATAGACCAGTATTTAAATGGGTTCATGCAAAAATTTCATACCTGAATATTTCGTACAATTCTATTCTTCTCTAGCGTTTCAAAAGAAAGCACATCTATAAAATATTTTAAACGTCAACTTTCATTCGCTAGTCATACCATAATAAAACAAAACTCAGAGGGAATAAATACAAATTTCACGTAGCACCCTGAATGTCATCCGGCTTACCATAAAATTTTATTATGATCTCTTCTTCAACTAAGTACGAAACGCCAGTTTTTCTTTGAAGTAATAATTTAAAATTATCAATTCTCAAAACTTCACAAAATATGCAATTATTTTATTTTGCATATGCATAATTCGATTTTTTTAAAGTATGCACTTAATATACATTTTGCCTATATTCCAGCTCTAGTTATTAATTTAGTTTAACATGGTATATGTACTTCGGTTGGTTCTCTCTGTATTATGAAAACTATGAGGAATTGAGATAATAATATTCCGCTCCGTGAGCTAGTGAAGTTGGTCAGTTCATCCAAATGGGTGAAGTATCCCATTTTTGCATTTTATGAGTTACGTTATTTCGTGCTATTGAAGACGATTTGTGTTATTAAAAATTGTTCGTAATGAAATAAATTTTGTTGCCATTTCATCAAGATTTTAATTAGTGAATTTAATGTGATAAAAAAGCGTTATTATTGCAGCTAAAACGAAATGACTTGGAAAATAAAAATGTACATGTCTCATCAGAAACATTTATATTATTTAATCATATATGGATCATTTTTACCTCTCGCTAAGAGAGGTATTGGATTCATGCTAAAAATCGCATATCCGGATTTTAGTGAATAAGCACGTTTTAAGGTCCCTAGAATCCGATTATAACATTTTTACGATGATGTCCGTATGTGTGTGTGGATACGTGTATGGATGTGTGTGTGGATGTGTGTGTGTGGATGTTGGATCCACGATTTCTCAAATACTATAAGACTTAAGACATTTTTAACTACGGATTCCTCAATCTTACAATAATGGGAAGAGTTGATTAGGTTTTGGTAACAATTGGACAACCGGAAGTAGTAGTTACAAGAAAAAAATCGTCTAAATATTATTTATCGAAAATTTATGTAAATACTTATATTAAAGAACGTTAAATTCTTTATTCGACAAATATAAATTAATTATTATATCTTCTATAGATTTAGAGATAAAGAAATGCATATAAAATAATTTGATGTAAAAAATCTCAGATCAAACTACTTCAAGACAAGAAATTCAAATGTTTGTAATTGACACATAAATGTCACTGTCAAAAATATTTGTATGCCATTGTCAAAAATATATGTACATCATTATGAAGATTATGAAAATAAAAAAAAGTCAACAACGCAAAAGAATATACGGAAAAAAGAATATAAAAGGAATTTGCGAAAAATGACAAATATAAAGAAAAAGAAAAGGAAAGAAGAAATAGAAAATTTCAGGATATTGAATATAAAGAAAATGTATGTATTGTAAATAATTTTTCATAATACCATACTGTTAAATGTGCTTTAACAGTACTCTATGCTCAACCAATATATGCATCAAAACAACCACGGCCGTTATTTTTTATAACAGTGCAATTATTAAAAATCAAGTGTTTCTAAAAAAAATGCAGCATCACGAAGTGTGTCATGAAGAGCTGTCACCTGTCAATATGTCATAGAAAATAGAATTTTCAGAAGATATTTTATGTTATTATATTATATTATTATATATACTGAACGTCACACGGCTGATATACAAATAACAGACACGGTTGCTTGTAAAATCTCGGCTATCGCCTCGATTTTACAACATTCAACCTCATCTGTTATTTGCTTCATATCAGCCTTATGACGTTAATAACTATATATTAAAATATCCCATAGATTTTGCAAATATATATGAGAATTATTTTGTAGTGAGACATGAATATATGTATTTGTATTTAAAAATATTTTTCGTTTTATGCGTACAACCAGGTAAAATATCTGGCGAGAGGTTATGTGCTGGCCACTTCAGATTTTTGCATATGATCTGAGTTGTAATAAAATAACTAATTAAAAGTAACGAATTTATTGTATATGTGAAACTGTTAGTTTGGAATGAAATTTAAAAAAAAAAACAGCTTGATTGCAAATGCAAGTCATGAAAAATGACTGTAAATACACAATTAATAATTCAACAGATATGAAATAATTATGAGGATGACAATAAAATTTAATTACAAATATCGCAATATTAATATTGTGTGAATTATAACAATCAATATTTGGTTTAAAGCTCATATAAAATTGAATTAATCATATATTTACACTATTCACGTGTATGTAATTTCATATTATTGTTGTTATTTTATCAAAATTGTCTACACTGTATCAAAATCAATAAACATATTTCACCTGTCGTGAAAGTTTCATCGCAGATTAAAGTTTCATTTTGATGAGTGTGATTTTTTGCAAGTTTTCATTAGGAAAGGTACTGCATTACGCCAGTAACAAAACTATGCAGAAGGATTTGTTTATCTCAAATAGGAATTTCAAATTCGCGAAATGAAAATGTGTATACTTTTACTATTTTTAGCAAAGAACAAAGAAATTCACAAAGGATCTTTTTGCAATCGTGCAGTTCGTCTTTATGTACAGAAAGAAATGAACTTTTTCTTTTTCAACCACAGCTTTTGTTTCATCTTCAATACATCCACTAGCTATCGTTTGAATTCCCATGCACTAAGCTAGAACAAGTTCTTTTCGACGACTATAAGCAATAAATAGAGTACACACTCAAAGTAAACGGTAATATAATTAATTATGCACAGAGACATTCATAAGACTGATATATATTTCTTCCCTAATGTAAAAACTTTAAAACGGCTAGCAGTAATGCTGCGTATTTTAAATTCTGAAAACTGTTTCAGTGCTGATCATGACTAACTTTTGTTAATGTATAAATTTTTGTTTTTATCAAGTGACCTATGCATTTTTCGTGTTCCACAAATACATCTTTAAAATAAGCTACTGATGGAATAACTTTGCCCTAATTTAACCGCCTTTGTATTTCTTGAAATAAACGAAATCCCAATGATGAGAGTTGACAAAGAACACACTGTATGATTATAATTAAATATAAGTTTACCTATATTGTACATAAAGAGAGAAAACAGCATTGTCTGCTGAAGTGTATAGGTATCCCTACAATTTTTATAGCCACTGACGTAGACATGACATAAAGGCAAATTTTTAAAAATTAAAAGCTTGTTTTGCGACAAATTCGACTATCATCTTTGACAATTCAATGAATTTAAGTAAATTGTAAGTTTTTTACATTTATACAACACAGACTAATGTTATATAAAAAAATCTGATGTGGCCAGCACATTACATTCCGTCAGTTCTATGTATTATGTATAGATGTCATGCAGAAAGTTCCTTGCAAAAGATTATATTTCTTGTACATTACTTTAAGGCAGTTGTATGTATTTTATACAAATTCCATACAGAAAGTTTCTAGCAAAAGATCCTATATTTCCAGTAAAATTGTAACACAAACATACTGTCAAATATACTTGACACTGACACCTTTCAATCCTTCCAGAGTTATAGCATAGCTGGCTAATATATGATATTTAATTTCTTTATAATTTTTAAACTCTATATCCATTTAATATAGAGTATAAAATGCATTCAAATCGTATAGAGAATAAAATATTCTTTAATATTTATAATAACGTTAAATGTAAAAAAATTATATTTAACTTCGTTTTTTCAAGAAAAACTGTTAAAATCTTTCAATGAGGGAACTTCTGGTTGACCAATTATAACCAAAATCTAATCAGCTCTTTATATGGATGTAACGAAGAAGAATACGAAAGAATTATAATTTTTGGAATTGTAGTATTAGAGTTATCGCACACACGCACGCACGCACGCACGCACGCACGCACCAACCCACACACACACAGACACACACACACACACACACACACACACGCACGCACACACACACACACACACACACACACACATATATATATATATATATATATATATATATATATATATATATATATATATATATATATATATATATAGACATCGTAAAAATAGTAAAATCGTATTCTAGGGACTCTAAAACGTGCTTATTCATAAAAAACTCACCACCGAATTTTTGACCAAAGGCAATGCCTTCCTTACCTAAAGGTGACGGTAAATAGTAAATCACAAAATAGGAAGGTAAAAGTATTTAAAAAAATTTGAATTCTGTATTTTTTTCTAAAATGGAATACTCAAAATGCACCTAAGAAACTAACAAAATTTAAAAAGTTATGCGATACAGCCTATAATCTATATTAGGCAAATGATCTGTAAAAATAATATATATACTTCCTAGAATTTGTCTTGATATTAGAGATTTTGATTTCTATCGTCAGTGGTGAAAAATAAATAAATAATCACCCCTATTCTGTAACTCAATCGATAACTTTTATCGATCGATAATAAATTGTAGCCAATAATAGTAGGCACTGTATAAAAAACGAAACTGACAAATGATACAATTGTTTCTATTTGTCAAAAATTATTATCGATAGATAACTATTATCGATTGAGTTACAGAATAAGGGCGATTATCATCACGGCTTATTATCCATTTTTAGTGTGTTAATCTGCTTACCAGGCATCATCGTACGGACTCTTAAAGTTATTCTGGACAGCGAGAGAGAAAGAGAGAGAGAAGAGAGAAAATACTACAGGGGTCACTCTTGTACTATCTGAAAATTAAAAATAATTTACATAGGCCGGAATCTAATCGGGGCGTCCGAATCACAACCTATCACATAATGCACGTTACACCATTATAATTGAAATAACGCCATTGTTCTCACTTCACTGAGACAACGTATAGATTGATTTATTCTATATTATCGTAAGGAAGGAGAAAATCTCCTGAGAGTATATAAACTCGGTTTTTTGTGGAAATTATGTATTTGAGATGAAGCGTCTCCAAATAAAGACAAATTGCAGCATATTTTCTCATTCTGTCAAAAAATAATTCGATAGCTATCAAAGTGTAACTACTTTTTCATCCTTTTATTTCGAGCGGTTTGGCTGAGGGCCTTCCACTCCACGTTTCATCGGCTGCTTCTTCTTATTATTCTGCCTATGAACCATGAAATTATCTTCCCGTAGACCATGACAGAAGTTTTTCTCTCCTAAGATGCCAACACAAAACAATAGACGACCTCAGTGGCACAAAAATTCCAGAACAATACCATGGATGACAACATACGAGCGAAGTTTCGCGTCACGATTTTGTACATATTATGTCAGTGTGCCCTGGATGTATCGCAGGCGATTGTTTTGTTACAACTGCGACTGAAGACGACCGGTTGTTGTGGGTAACTTGGACTCATTGTGCTGCTGATCTTTTCATGAGAATAAAGACTAACTCTTCTAGGTTAAACTACAATGCTCAAGTAGCTAAGTGAGACTTAATTAGGTTTGCTGTAGGGTTGCAAACTTGGCACTGATTAATGGAGGTTTAATTTGTTTTTGTGGGTCGAACTTTGGACTGTCTTTCAATATATTGTACAACAATTAGCTATTCTCCTTTCTGTTTCTAAGTAAAGAAGTTACAGTTTCAATGACAAAGTTTAACATAAAGTTTTAGTTATAATAAAGGTTAACAGATATTTAATGAACAATAACAAGCAATAATATAATTAATGTACCTGTATAATACGACTCATTCTGCAGTCATTGTTAGATCAGATCTTTATCTTTTGATTAGCATTATTAATTTGCATATGCATAACCAGGTTCTCATGTCAATGTACCAATGTACCAGCAAGTATATATTTTTTAAAATAATGATATTTAAAATAGCGCATTTTCTTGATCTAAAAACTGTGAATTAAAAGGTTCATTAAGATTCTCAAGTATGTTGTAGAACCTTGAATTTTTAAATACAGACAACATATTTACAACTGCTAATTTATACATACATGTAAAGAAAGGGTAAAAATTAACCGACTTTAAAAAATATATTTGATCACTATCATCATTACCGATATCTGTGAACAAAGCAGATTGGCACACCCAGCAATGGGTAAAATGCCGTGATGATATATATATATATATATATATATATATATATATATATATATATATATATATATATATATATATATATACTATTGGGATTTTCAAAAAAGAGAACGCTAACTAGCGGCGAATATTAGACTACAACTATATGATTACAAAAACTCTATTATACATACTTGAATTATAAATAAAAGATCTGATGGGGCCAGCACGTTACCTTCCGTTAGTTCTATGAATTTTATAAAAATTCTATATAGACAGTTTCTTGCGAAAGACTCTATATTTCCAGTACATTACCTTCTCTCAGTTCTATGTATTTTATACGAATTCCGTACAGAAAGTTTCTTAGAATTGATTCCATATTAGCAGTAAAATTATAACACAAACATACTATGTCAATCGCACTTGACATTGACATCTGTCTACCAGAATTTATTTATATTAGCTGTTTCCAGTGTTAATGCAAAGCTGGCTGCTTTATGAAATTTAATTTCTTTATAATTTTTTAACTCAATATCCATTGAATATGAAGTACAAAATGTAATTAAATCGTATAGAGAATAAAATATTCTTTAATATTTATAATAACATTAAATGTGAAAAAATGATATTTAACAGCGTTTTATCAAGAAAAACTTAAAATTTTCAAATGAGGGTATTTCCGGTCGACCAATTATAACCAAAATCTAATCAGCTCTTCATATGGGTGCAACGAAGGGGAATAAGAAAGAATTATAATTTTTAAAATTGTAGTGTCGGAGATATCGACGGGGAAAAATTGTCAAACACACACACATACACGCATTCAGACATCATCGTAAAAATAGATAGATAGATAGATAGATAGATAAATTTTATTTGTTTCAAAGCATATGCTTTATACAAATAGGTATGACAACAAATAAATACACATATGACGTACAAAATGAACTTACTACATGAATTAATGTACCAGAATATCGTTACAAATACCAATACTATAAAGAAGAAATAAATTTATATAAAATAGTATACCTATTACTAGTGATTAAGACTATGATATTATTATATTGTTATTCTTTTCTACATACACACCAAAAGCATTAAAATACCTACATGTACATCAATAACCTGCGTTTAAATTGTTATGTTTAACTTTGTTTATTTTTTATTTTTTTCATCGTAAAATAGTAAAATCGTATTCTAGGGACCCTAAAACGTGCTTATTGATTAAAAACTCATCATCGAATTTTTTGACCAAAGACAATACCTTCCTTACCTAAAGGTAACGGAAGGTAAAAATACTAATAAATGAGAAAATAATACGAAAACTAAAGAAAGACAATTGACAGCAATTCTACGCTTACAAATGTCAACAAAAAGTGTACCATTGTTTAATGCGATCAGCGCCATCTCTTGATACTTGAAACTCCCAATACCCATTAAAAATATAAGTTTGACATTTAAAAAACATTAATGATCTTTTAAATTATGGAATTATTTTGAGCATTAAAAATTAACTGTGATATTTTTATATAATTAATGTTCACTAATATTTTTAAAAGATATTTAATAAATAGTTATGTTGATTAATAAAATAATTAATGATCTTTATTTATAATAGTTGATCTTTTAGAATTAAGATGTATTGGGGTGTTTTATATTTAGTGTCTCAGACTTACGCAATCACGAATTTGATTGTTTCAAATAGTTATAAAATATTTACTAGGATTACAGGGTCCATCAGAAATAATTTTTTGTCCAACATTAAATTCCAGCCCAGTTAAAACAACGGTTAATTTAGTTCTTGCTGTCCCTGAAAAGTTAAGAGCGTCGATGGCAGCCAACAGGAAGCGAAGCGGAGTGATTGGCTTCGGGCTGATCGCCAGTGTAGCGATTAGTATTTTGTCGTTCCTTTTAATTCATATGAAAAAAATTATCACTGATTATCTATTACGTTACTTCTTTAATAGATATTGTTACACGTTGTTTTTTTTATAAAACAAACTTTATTTACAAATTACATTCTTTAAAAATCACAATTATAAATATGAAATATATTAAAGATCAGTTATAATTATTTGAAAATGTCATTCATATATTTTTAAATATCAAAACTAATTTTTAAAATATTCTAAATAATTATGAACATATCAAATAACAATTTTTAGAAGATAATTCCTTTTTCTAAATATCGATTAAATGGGTGCCGTAAAGAAATTAACTAATATGTGGGAATTTCTCGATTATGGTGTGGATAAAGTGTTAACAATTACTCCAAATCTCAGTCAAACAGGATTTTTTATTCTTACAAAACGAAGTTTCGGTATTCCTTGCACAATCAACTCTATCTTACCTGGGATTTGAATCTGAGACCTTTGAGTCGTGAGTCGACTATGTTTATCACTACACCACCGGGGTTTATACCTTAGTAACAAAATAAATTTGTTTATACATTTTTTTATTATCATTATCTATATCATTTAATTTAAAAAGTGTTGTACGCTGTACACATTTATCAATGACAATTGAATACCATACCACCATAGGTATACCTGTTTCTATATAATCAATTATTTTCCAAACACCTGCTTCCTTTAAAAGAATTTCTATGGAACTAAAAGTTTTAGTTTTTTCCTATTTTACCTAAATGACAATTAATGCAAATGATACCAAGTTGTATAAACACGAAAATCTTTTTAGTTTTATTGCATCTCATTAACCAACCAAATTAATAGACAAGAACCTGCCTTAAATTGGACAAAAAAGCAGCAAAACCAAAACCACTCATACAACAAACTATCGCGAACTAAAAATTCGAGCATTTCAGCATTCGGAATGCATCAAAACGTGAATAAATCCGAAGCTGCAGTGACGCCTACGAATTAGAGTAGGGCTCTTGTTCCGGAATCGCACACGGGTTGGTTTAATTCACGTCAACCCGGCAGCAAACAAAAACATTCATTTGATTTGGGAACAGTCAGGTCACAACGCGCAGACAGTGAAATATCGACGGGAGAAAGACACAGGCATCAGGAATCATTAGTCATTTAAGGGAGAATTGATAAGTGATAAAAGATAATAATTAGATTGATTGACAATGGATTGTGATGCCAAAAATTGTTTGATAAAATAGAATGATTTTTTTTAAATTTAATATTTAGTGACAAATTATATTATCTTGATGTTGATGCATACTGTCTTACTAGATTTAGGTTCAGATAAAAATTTATAGTAAGCAGTAGAGACTACTACATTATAACAAAAATTTAATTTTCAATTAAATCATATAACATTTTCAAATAAATAAAGACATTTGCAGACATCGAAATAGTTATTTAGGTAAGTGCTTCCTACCGAATGAGGATGATTTTGGAGATCGATACAAAGTCGAGTCTCCAATAAATACAATCGCAATGATTATTACGTTTTTTACACGATCGATGCACAAAATTAAAATAAATAAGATTTGAAAATTATTTAAATATATTAAAAAAATTTGATTGTAATTTTTAAAGCAAACTGTCGTTGTTTTCTTCTAGACCGGAGGCTAGTGCTACGTGAAAAATCTATCATGGTATTCTAAATATTGACCCTTTGTATAGTATGACTAGCGAATGAAAGTTGACGTTTAGATTATTTAATAGATGTGGTTTCTTTTGAAATATTTCTCTATATTTGATTTGAAAGGAAACTGACCCTTATGTATTCCGTTACAGAAGATTAGAATTGTACTCTAGACCAGGAGTTATTTAAAATGACCTTAGCAACAGGAATCAGGGATGTATTTAAAAAATTTAACACCGCAAATTCTAGTTTGTTTGTCTCAGGTGTAAGCAACCCTCTAGTCGGAATTACTGTTAGAGGAAATTAAAAATAATCCTATTTCATAGAATTGCCAAACTAAATAGTTTAAAGATCAAAATATTTTGTTATAGTCAATATAAACGAAAAATGTTTAAAATATTTTAAACGCACCCCTGTTTTGATATTCAGTTACCCTAGTCGGCCACCTATTTTCAGCCAGACATAGTAATGTATTTGTGCTTTCCTAGTCCAGTATTTAAATGGGTTATGCAAAAATTTTATACCTGAATATTTTACACAATTCTATTCTTCTCTAGGATTTCAAAAGAAACCACATCTATAAAATAATTTAAACGTCAACTTTCATTCGTTAGTCATAGCATACTTACTTTAAATACCCTGGCGAATGATTTGCTGTGTGCCCCGGAAAAAAGACGATCTACCCAACCGTGGGTCATGACCCAAAACTGTTTAAAAAAATGATATTTTAGAATCTAGGTATTCTCTGTACGTGATCTGCATAAAATGACATGTAATGTAAATGGTGGCCGATAAAAAATGCCAGCAATTTTCAATTGTTGCAATGGGCGCTAAAGCCTTTTGTTGCTGTAAATTTTACCTATCAGAAATTGCCATTCCATCCGGGCTTTAGTCAACGGACAATTTTTACTCTAAAAGACACAGAAAATTCAAATTCGATATAGAAAACCAATATTCTAAAATATCATTTTTTTAACAAATTTGGGTCATGACCCACAGCTGAGTAGATCGTCTTTTTTTCGGGAGAAGCACCAAATCGTTCTCCATGGTGTTTAAAGTGAGCACCAAGGGTCAGTATTTGGAATACCATGATACATTTTTCTTCGGTCTAATCGGTAAGAGATTCGCATCACTTACCGAAAAGTGATTTGTAACTAAACTGTACTGCCTTGGAAACCCCATCAATAAATATAAAAAAAAGATCATGTAAAGAAATATTAAAATCTTATATTAGAGACCAACGTGATTCTATGAAAAATCGCTAATGTAATCTTTGGTTTCCAACAATTATTAAATTATTGATTTAGCATCCTGAGTAAACGAAATCCGGCTCTTGTATGTTTCTGAATATCAACTGTATTGTTCTGGATTTAAGCTTTAGTTACCCTTGTTATAGAATATAGGACAATATCCCAGTTGCTGGCCAATATCTAAATTCCACTTGGAGTAAATTGTATCTGTCGATGACATGAGGCACAATTTGAGCGTTTTACACGTGAACGAATAATCGAACAGACTCTGATTTACATAGAAATTTAATTGATTCAATACCGATATAGTAATCCAAT
>OY720454.1:13224001-13261501 GCA_963082715.1 Harpalus rubripes
AAGGTAATGTGCTGGCCACATCAGATTTTTTTTATTTAAATGAATTATTTGTTGAAAAATAAGGATAGTTGGTGTGGCATGTCCTATGTTGAAGGTTGACAGATTTTTAGTCAAATGGAAAATATGTAAATTGCATGTGTTAGTATTTGTTTATAAGTCTAGTTTAGTTTGTTATGAACATTTTGTTTTAGTTTTATATTATATTTTCTATTTCTGCTCACTTCGTATTTTGCACATAATGTGATACTAATTCATAAAAATTTATTAAAATAAAAAAATAATAGGCCTGTTCGTTTCGCTGCGTCTACGGTTTACTGCCGCCTCCATACAAAGTATATGGGTGCGGCAGTAAACCGTAGACGCAAGGGTGCGAAACGAACAAACCTAATAAATAGGTATTGAACATAATTTTCTTCTTCTTAATGTAAATAAATGCAATTTATATATTTTACTAAAAATCTGTCAACTTTCAACATAGGACATGCTACATAAACTACCCCTATTTTTCAAAAAAGAATTCATTTAAATAATAAAAAATGAGGTGTTCCATTTAAAAAGCCTTAGTATTTTGTACTTTTTAAACTTCAATTTTTTGTTGACGCAGAAATAAAATTTTAAAAAATGATCGATTAATAACTTATATTAGTGTAAACAATAGTATATTATGTTATTAGGAGTAGAAAGTAGTCTTTTTGTGTTGAACCCAGCTATTGCGGCCGAGGCGCTAGCCGAGGCTAGGCAAGTTGGGTGAAACACAAAAAGGGCGTTCTACTCCGAATGACATATACTTCAAGCGTTTCAAAGATTTTTTTGACATTTTTTTGGAATTTTTTATTTTTATTTTTTGCAGTTTCAGCCAAAGCTGGCTGTGTACACTGCAAAACAAAAACGATACAACTGTCAAATTACAATTTTAAATATAATCTGTGTTGCTGTGACGACTGCCGCCGCTAGTGCTGAACTAAGACACTAACATTTTTTTACTAGTAAAATTATAACTACATTTTTGTACTAGTAAGACAATGAATATCTTCTATAGTGTGTATACAGTATAAAAAATATAGCATTCTATTTAAAATAAGAAAGTTAGGGTCTAGGTTCGGTTAAACTGGAAGTGCAATTGTTTTGAGAATATTTTAGTTCAAACGGGCATGTGGGAAAACCCCTAAATACGTAATTTCGTAAAATAGTATTTAGTAGTTATTAAATAACGATAGCGTAAGCTCGTATAAATAATACTTAAATTTCATTAAAAACTGTCGTTAATGCTTATAATAATAAAACAACTACGGGAAAAATGGTAACAATAGAAAACAATAGCCTGAAAAAATATTCTACGAGTACATTGATATCCTTCAAATCATAATAAAAAAATCACTTTCCTCCACTCAATATTTCATCTGGTTTGATTTTTCTAACAACCCTCTTATTGAAGATGGTGCTACTTATAGCTGTTTTGGCGCCAGAGCATAGCTACCTGGCTCACTCATTAATACCCTTCAGGTCACCCAGATGTGACATATCGGCCGCCCAATCACGGTAATGAATATTGAGCACTGGGTGAAGATTCTTGTCTTGCATCAGGTAATGGCCATATCTTGTATACCCCGTGACTCTGTCAACGAACAAAGCCAATGGATTTTTTCTCTAGAGGTTGGAGACAATGAAACAAATGTTAGCCGAAGGTACAGTCCAAAGAAAAGCGTTAGAATCAAACGAAAGTGGCTTTGTAAAGAAGTAAATATTTGATGAAGGTGATATAGATCAGTGATTCTTAAACGTTAAAGAAAGAATTACGAAGTAACAAGCTTATAAAATATTCTTAATTAAAATGTTTTTGTTGTTATTAATAATGTAGATACAGTTCTTTTTATTAAAAGGAAGGATCTGAATAAACGATTAGAAACTCTCAAATAAAAATCTGGTGTGGCCAACACAATACCTCCCGCCATATACAGCCCGAGTAACAAAAAATATAAGTTAATCCGTATTTTTAGATTAGCGAATTTTACTTTATTTTGATAGTTTATTTCTTAAAATATAGTTTAATCTAATCCAAGTAACAACCTTTTTTTTAAACCCCTCAACAGGATTAAATCCCAATTTCACAGTAGGTTCACAATCACACACGTCCATGCCTTAGTGGGATTCGAACCCAGAGCCCCGAGCGTACTCATGACTTATGATGAGGCGTTGCTCTAAACATTGAGCCACCGGAAATATAATATATATATATATACATATATATATATATATATATATATATATATATATATATATATATATATATATATATATACTCGTATATATATATATATATTTACTTATGCTGGAAACTGTATTGAATTCCTTTTCTATTGTTCTATTTACTTTTTTCTTTTCAAAACGTTACTAATATTATTTTCATATGATTAGTTCTTTGATAGATCTGTCAGTTACATACATTTGAATAATTGCGTCTTGTTTGTTTAAAGCGTAGGCTCTGGGATTTAAATTATAGATAATTTTATAAATTTATCCATAAAATATATAGAAAAAGTATTAATGCAAATCTATAGAACATTTATAATCTTTAATTTTAATCTTGAAAAAATAATATTTAAAGGAATTTTTCGAATAAAAACTAGTTTGAGCTTCTTGTAAAGTGCCATTTCCGGTTATCCGATTTTCACCAAAATCTAATAGGCTCTTTCCATTACAGAAAAAGTTCGAAATACAAGGTTTCAAAATTTTCTGAATAATAGTACCTATTTGAGTTAGAGTGGAGGATCTAGACACACATACACATACACACAGACATCATCGTGAAAATGTTAAAATTGGATTCTAGGGACCTTAAAACGTGGTCATTTACCAAAATCTGGAAATGCGATTTTTAGCACGATCCCTATACATCCCTTACCAAGGGTAGCGGGAGGTAAAAATACTAATGTACAAAATGAAACTCCTGGACATCACTCAATTCTTTTACTTTTCGTTCTCAAAAAGAGCCGGATATTAATTTTACTACTTGACATAATCCATTAAAAATACTAAATTAATCATTCCGACTTAATACCTACCGATTTATGAATGTGCCAATGGACCTTTTCAGTTTAACGGCTATCTCTTTCTATCGCTGCAAATAGTAAGAAAATGGCGCGAACAACTGCCAGTTGGGCTGTCAAACGAAACGTGAAAAATAAGTCATTAAAATACCTGTATTCTCAGTGAAAATATGCATCGTTAGACATTTTAACTTCAATAAAAGCTTTTGTAACTTATTTCGATAAGATTTTTTTTAAAGTTATCTGAGATATTCTCACATTTGACGTCTAATTTTTTTAGAAACAAACGCCATAGATCTCAGATGTTCTTACTATGCGCAGATCCCCAGTGCGCATATCTTCTATCTCTTTAAATTGAAAAGGTCTATTAGCTTTTATTAGCAGATTTCGGTATTACGGTAAGTTCATCTGTACTATTGAAAACGTTTAAAAGGCCTCTCGGGTTCTCAAAGCTGCCATAGAAAGAGCACCACACGGATCACTATTTTACTATTTCACCGATCGAGGTGGTTTGGTGATATAGTAGAGTAAAATGACACACTGACGTCACGACAGCTGCGTGAAGTTCATGACGTGTACATGACATAGGGTCCCAATATCAACTTATAGGTACGTCCAGTTCTAAAAACTCAACTGGTACGTCCCTGGACGTCATCTACACGCCATGAACTTTGCGCAGCTGTCGTGACGTCGATGTCTCATTCTTAAAGTAATTTTACTTCACTAGCTTCGAATCCTGGGTAAGGTATGGAAATTTGTGAGCGTGCCTTTCATCATCCACATTACCATAATGAGCCGGTTTTTAATTTTTTTAAAAGTATTTTAAATGAAAGTTTATGCAATATTTTTCATAGTTATATAAAAAATAATAATAATTTATTGTTATTTTCGTAAATTATTAAATAAAAAGATCCCCTACTTTTGTGACGTCGGAGCACAGATAATTTTGTATTACCTGGCCTCTCTTGTCTTCTGAACGTATTGTCCTAATCTGATTTGATATTTGCTGTTTAATTTTACGGTGGTGTTTGCGTATGTATGAATAATCAGTTTTGTTATAATAATGATTTGTTAGCTGATTATAAATTCTAAAAACATAATAATACCGAAACACAAAATTATCCAACATATTTAAATACCGTTTTAGATTTTATCTAAGAGGTCATGGTAGTGCTTTGCTCTCTCTTTCTTCGAGCTTGTCGTCTTTGTCTAAAAGATTACTTCAGTACTCAGTAGATGGCAGCAGTAAAATTCTAAAATCATAAGTCTTCATGCTTGCTTTTCATTGTTTTTCATACTTTTCATTGTGCCAAAAATAAAGGGTCTCGGTAGGAGCTAAATCTGGAATAGATAATGGGCCTTAAAATACCGGTGAACTATTATGATTCGGCCCACAGATTTTTTAAAGTTTTAAATCTATATTTAAAGTAGCCGAAATAATTTTGCAGAATTTTCTAACCATTTGTATATATTTTATAATTTGTTGAAAGAGTAAACCAGCCCAACTAATATGAGTTTGGGCTCGTATAGAAATATCCCACAAACATGATATGAATCAGCAAATATATGTTATTAAACTAGCTTTTTCGATTATTAAAATTTACATTATGAATACGATCTAAAAGATAATGCACCAAGATCAAGAATCTTATTATTACTTTCTTTTCTATAAAATGAGGTAGCAACTTTGTAATTTTAAGTACAAGTCACTACAATTTTTTACATTTTACAATAATGACTGCAATGCTGGTTATTAAGTACTACTGTGTTATTAAATAATAAAGTAACATATGCATTGCTCATTATTATTCGAGCATGATCGACATAATTTTTTGAAAAATAATTGTCGATTAAACATAGTACATACAATGAAACTGAAAAAGGTTTGATTGGAATCTGTATGAAATAATTACCACCATTGCATTGTAAAAGCATCTTGATGGTACTTTGAAAATAATGTTAAATATTATTATATGTATGTGTCATTTTCATCAAAATTGGTACCACATGCCACATTCCGAAACAAGAAAAAAAAATTAAAATGATATTTGGGCCATATTAATTCTCAAGCTAACTTAAAATATATATGTTTGTAATTTTTCTATGATCACCTACATACGAGGGTCACGCTAGAATTTTTAATAGATTAATTAAATCAGGTAGACCGTGGAAAACTAAATTTGCACTATCAGTAGTTTTAACAGTAATTTATCTTTTCAAATTAAATTGTAAAAGTTGAATTAGAACTTAAATAATCAACTTTTACCTCCCGTCATACCGTAGGTAAGGGAGGTAATGTTATCTGTCCAAAAATTCGATGGTGAGTTTTCAGTAAATAAGCTCGAATTAGGGTCCCCACAATACGTTTTTACTATTTTTACGATGATTTATAATAATAAAAATTCATAAAACAATTAGCATAAAGGAATAATCTACTTGTTACTAATACTATACATATCCTGTCTGCAAAAATTGAGGGTTGGTAGGTACTTCTTTATATTGTCTTTGGTCAAAAAATTAGGTGGTGAGTTTTTAATGAATAAGCACGTTTTAAGGTCCCTAGAATACGATTTTACTATTTTTACGATGATGTGTGTGTGTGTGTGTGTGTGTGTGTGTGTGTGTGTGTGTGTGTGTGTGAGTGCGTGTGTGTATGTGTGTGTATATATCTGTGTGTGTATGTGTGTGTACATAAATGTGTGTGTATGTGTGTGTGTATGTGTGTGAATATGTGTGTGGGTGTGTATATGTGATGTGTGCATATGTGTGTATGTGTGTGTGTGTGTGTGTGTGTGTGTGTGACGATTTTTTCCTTCACGATAACGATTTAAGCTTTCTACATTCATATAAAAAGTCGATTAGATTTTGGGTAAAATTGGACAACTGGAAGTGATACTTTACTTGAAGCCCATAAAAGTTTTTAATGAAAAATTACATTAAAACTTGAAGCTCTGAACAGATTTTCGTGAAAAATATATTATGATATTATTCCAAAACTTCTCAAATTTGGTATTTTAGAATTTTATATTACTGAGAACGACATATTAGATTTATTTTTAAGATTGATAAACCTGAAGTAGTACTTTACAGAAAGCTATAAACAGATTTTCCTGAAAAAATATATTAAAACTTATTAAATTTGGTATTAAAAACTCGTGTATAATTTGAAACAACATTAGATTTTGACTATACTTATATGATAAACCGGAAGTGGTATTTAATTTGGAGCTCTTAACAGATTTTCGAGGAAAAACATAATAAAATATAATCCAAAATATTGTATTACAGATTTTTCTATTTATTGGAACAATAAATTAGATAATTTGTTTACAAACGATCAATCGGAAGTGATACTTTTTTAAACATGGAATTGACGGGAGATTATGTGCTGGCCACATAAATTTTTTAAAGTATCGTTGTGAGTTAAATTATGGAATTAACCAGAGAGTATTTTCGAAACATGATTTATAATTGGCAGCTTTGACAATTTTTAAGTAAATCTGAAATTAATTTGACAGATTTTAAGTCCCTTTAGTTTAACAACATTGACAGTATTTAACTCACCAGATATTTATTTACAGATATATAGTTTTTTAAGTTCATCTGATATTAATAATGTAATAATAGTAATAAGATCTTTTGAACTGTATCTTTTATACTGTACACATATACAATTTTTACACAGAAATTTGTAGTTGGCACCCTCGTTACGTGCAGAGTAGCTTATAGTGACCTCTGCTGCCACTCGGACTCATCTTGGTCTGTCGGTTTGTATTAAAAACTGAGTAATGTGGGTTTCGAATGCGGTCCCACACGAGCTACCTTGTATGTCAGGCGAGCACCCTTCACTGCATGACCACAGATGAGAAATTAGTTTGAAAGCATTTCAAAAGAAGATTTTAATGTAGGTACCTTATTTTCAATACATATTTGTAACGTGACTTTTGTATGGCTTGGACTTGGGCCATCTGTTTAATGCACTCAACCATAACCACGTTACCTTATATAATTAAAGTTATAATTACTAATAAACATACTCTCCCCATTTCAAAGATAAAAAAATGTGTTCTTGAATTCTCTGCGGCGTGCTTTAATTTTTAAGGAATTAACAATGAAGAAACGTACCGTGAAATAAATTAAATTTACGGTTTTCTTTATTAAACCCTTGTGACAAGTGAGCGAATTAGGAAATCTAATAGAATTTGAACAGCGTTGCCGTTATGTTGTTAGCGGAATGGTATCGTAGATGGCTAGGGATGCTTCTAATTTATTTTTTTGGCGGCAGATACGGGCTAACGACCCTGACAGGTGGAGAAAATTTGCAGGTGTTATTTATTTAAAAGCTTGCACTTCTTACGGCAAAATGCTGACGCACAGCAACTGCTAGAGAAATTTATTTAATAAATGACATTATATCTCATAACTCATACCCCCATATGCTTGTTATATTCCTAAGTACGTGAAGAAGATATTAACTGGTAGATTACATGTATTAACCATGTAAAAACAGTTCAAGTCATGTTATAATGGCATACTAATGTTTGTAAGAATTACAAAAATAGCAGCACAATTTCTGCAACTTTATATTCTAACTGAACTATAATATGTATGTCAACTTATTCCACAGTTGTCGTTTATAAATTTCTTGGAAATACTTTATATGGTTTTGTAACGATTTTATAACGAACCGTGTGGGAAACGATTTTATATTAATGATCCATTATTAGTCTATTAATTATTAAATTAAAAATGTTATATGTAGGTTTATTACATTTATAAATGTCGTATTATACATAAATATTTTATTATATGAACTGCAGTTTCTATAAATAAATAAATTTATACCAGCATATTAATTGACACATTATAATTCAACGTCAGAGGTGTTAGAACAGTGTTTTCCAATAGGTGGGTCTTTAAGAGGAATCTTTAATCTAAGCAGAATCAATCATTATTTTATTCACAGTCGGATAGTAATGGGTTGGTTGCGGGCCGAAGTCTGGTCGCGAATCTGGGGAACCAGGTTTGTAAATGGCACAAAAGTGACCCCTGTGGTGCACTCTCCACACCAACAATGAGTGCCCGTGAGGTGACGCCTGGTAAACGTCCGCATGGTACAAATATGTTATCATCATTACTGATACCTGTGTACAAAGCAGATTGGCACAGCCAGCAATGGGTAATATGCCGTGATGATATATTTATTTATTTATTCGAGACGATTTCTGACTTTTAAAAAGGTGGGAAGTTAGTTATTGTTATCCTCATTTTCCAAGAGGGCGGAAAATTTTACAGAGGCTCAAAGTTGCACTTTACTACGAAGGCGTAGAAAGGACATGCAAGAAAAATATTTGTAATTGCAAATTGTAAGTTGCAATTAGGCTTAATAGTAAGTTGTATGTTGCAATTAGGCTTAATTGCAAGTTGTATGTTGCAATTTTGCTTAATTGTAAGTTGTATGTTGCAATTAGGCTTAATTGCAAGTTGTATGTTGCAATTAGGCTTAATTGTAAGTTGTATGTTGCTATTTTGCGTAATTGCAATTAAACCTAATTGCAACATAGAACTTGCAATTAAGCCTAATAGCAACTTACAACTTGCAATTAAACCTAATTGTAAGTTACAACTTGCAATTAAGCCCAATTGCAACATACAATTTACAATTAAGCCTAATTGCTACTTACAACTTGCAATTAAGCAAAATTGCAACATACAACTTGCAATTAAGCCTAATTGCAACATACAACTTACAATTAAGTTGTACATATAACTTGCAGTTAAGTCTAATTGCAACATACAACTTGCAATTAAGCTTAATTCCAACATACAACTTGCAATTAAGCCTAATTGCAACGTACAACTTACAATTATACCTAATTGCAAGTTACAACTTGCAATTAGACCTAATTGCAACATACAACTTGCAATTTAATCTTTATTGTATAGTTAAGTCTAATTGCAACATACAACTTGCAATTAAGCCTAATTCCAACATACAACTTGCAATTAAGCCTAATTGCAACTTACAACTTGCAATTAAACCTAATTGTAAGTTACAACTTGCAATTAAGCCTAATTGCAACATACAACTTGCAATTAAGCCTAATTGCAACATACAATTTACAATTAAGCCTAATTGCAACATACAACTTGCAATTAAGCCTAATTGTAACATAAAACTTACAATTAAGCCTAATTGCAACTTACAGCTGGCAATTAAGCAAAATTGCAACATACAACTTGCAATTATGCCTAATTGCCACATACAACTTGCAATTATAAATATTTTTCTTGCATGTCCTTTCTACGCCTTCGTACTTTACAACCTCATGTCGGGAAGTTGCTACATCCCAACCACCCAACCTCAGAGCTATTTCCCTCCATGAGAGATTAATGCATATTAGTGATAGGTACTTATTTACATGTATTATTATATTATTATATTACAAGAGTTGGTCTCCTGTGGATCCCTGTACTGTAAAGAAAACTTTTCCCATTCTTAGCCAGACTATCTGCTGTCTGGTTTTCTTCGATCTCTGAATGCCCGGGTACACATATTAATTTCAATTTGTCCCTCGCTCCTAGTGCATTTAATCTGTGGATGCACTCTAGAACAAGTCCAGATTCTGTCTCACAAGATTCTAGTGCTCAAAAATCTGGTATGGCCAACACAATACCTCCCGCCATTTACAACCCGAGTCACAAAATATATTAAGTTAATCCTTATTTTTGGATTAGCGAATTTTACTCTAATTTTGACAGTTTATTTCTTAAAATATAGTGTAATCTATTCCAAGTAACTACCTTTTTTAAAACCCCTCAACAGGATTAAATCCCAATTACAGAGTGGGTTCACATTCACACACATCCATGCCTTAGTGGGATTCGAACCCAGAGCCCCGAGGGCAGTCATGACATGAGGCGTTGCTCTAACCATTGAGTCACCGGAGCTATAATAAAATGATTAAATTGTAAATAACGAGATAGAAAAGAATTCACTAATCCAAAAATGAAGATTAGCTTAAACATTTTTGTGAATCGTTAATTTTTATACATACATACCTACATATTTACTTATGCTGGAAACTTTATTGAAGTCCTTTTCTATTGTTTTATTTACTTTTTTCTTTTTAAAGCGTCACTAATATTATTTTGAAATAATTAGTTGTTTGATAGTGACTTTTATCTGTCAGTTACATACATTGGAATAACTGCGTTTTGTTTGTTTAAAGCGTAGGTTCTGGGATTTAAATTATAGATAATTTTATAAATTTATCCATACAATATATAGAAAAAGTATTAATGCAAATCTATAGAAAATTTAATAATCTTTAATTTTTATAAATCTCGAAAAAATAACATTTAAAAGTATTTTTCGAAGAAAAACTATTGTGAGCTTCTTGTACAGTGTCGTTACCGATTATCCGATTTTCACCAAAATCTAATGGGCTCTTTCCATTACAGAAAAAGTTCCAAATACAAGGTTTCAAAATTTTCTAAATGATAGTATTTGAGTTAGAGTGGAGGATCCACACATACATACACAAGCACACACACATACATACAGACATCATCGTGAAAATATTAAAATTGGATTCTAGGGACCTTAAAACGTGGTCATCTATCAAAATCTCGATATGCGATTTTTAGCACGATCCCTATACCTCCCTTACCAAGAGTAGCGGGAGGTAAAAATGGAAGTGCTTTCACAAAGATTGAAAAACCTGTGACCACATAATTGTAAATTTCAAAAAAAAAATCCCTTAATTATTAGTATATCACATTACAAATTTGTGTTGTACTATACTACATCACTGTTTCAAATATTTCTTGTTAATCTTTAATGAAAATATTTTGTCTGCACTGACACTGAGTTCTAGTTAAGGTTGGTTTTCTCTTATTGCGGTGCTGCTCTCTTGATATCTTCCAGTAGCAATTTAGGTGTGTACGTGCAAGAGGGCAGTAAGGGAATACTCGTATCGCACTAACACTAAAACTAAGCGAGAACAGTGGCTCTCTTGACCACGCGAATTTCTCACGGCCAACAGTGGCGTTGGCGTCGGACCACACATTTATCTGGGGACACCTAATATATTTATGTCTAGATCTGCACTTTCGATTTATCTGCTTCCGATACGTTGTTTACATTGGATCTAATCCACCGGGGAGAAATTGATGACGATTAGACATTGTGAAGATACCAGAATTTGTTACTGTATACTGTATTTAGAAATTACACAGTGCAAATGTTTCATCATTACCGATAACTGCGTACAAATCAGATTAGCACACCCAGCAGTGGGTAATAAGCTGTGATGATTTATTTATTTATATAAATAAATAAACAAGAAGCATTATTACTAATTTTTTTCTACTCCTATGCTTTAATATACCTATTATGTACGTGTTATTTGTACCTGAATGACACTCATTAAGATGTAGATTTTTATTTCGATACAGATTATCATTATGATACATATTTTTTTCATTTCGATACACGTGCCTGAGTGAGTGTCGCCTGGTAATTGCCCGCATATGTCATAATCATCTTTACCGAAGTCTGTGTACAAAGCAATTGACACGCCCAGCAATGGGTAATATGCCGTGATGATATATTTATTTATTTTCGATGTGATAAAAAAAAACAAAACAGAGATTTAGTACAGAGTACATGTACAGTACCGTGCAGTCAGATTTAAAAAAATTACATATAACAAAGAAACAACACATTACACTAAAATGAAGATGTAGTACAGAGTACATGTACAGTGCAGTGCAGTCAGATTTAGAAACAAATATTTACATGTAACAAAAAACAACACAATACAATAAAATAGAGATTTAGTACAGAGTACATGTACAGTATGGTGCAGTCAGATTTAGAAAAAATATTTACATATAACAAAAAAATAATATTTTATAATAAATACAGAAGTGCATAGTACAATGCAGGCAGATTTAGAATAAATATTTACATATAACAAAAATAACACATTATAATAAATCCAGAGTACATAGTACAGTACATTCAGATTTAGAAAAAAAATATTTACATTTAACAAAAAATAACACGTTATAATAAATACAGAGTACATAATACAGTGCAGTCAGATTTAGAAAAAAATATTTACATATAACAAAAAATAACACATAATAAATACACCATCATTCTCGTCCACAGAATTAGATTCCCAGGGTCTCCATATATTCGCAATTTTATTCAAACACTAGTGAAGCAAAGAAACGACGTTTCGTTTTAATGACTCTTTCAACACTGAAAAAGGTTTTTGCATGTACCTACCTCAAAAGAAAATTGCCAATAACTGTTTGTATTCAAAGTTACGTTTGAATTTATTGTAATCCCTATAATATTTTAATCTCTTCTCAAGTAACAGATTGCAGTTAGAAGAACGATATTTCAAATGCATTGCTATTTGAATAAAGATTTAAAAGTACATAATTAGGAAACATCTTATAATTTTTTATCTCTTTTCTATTTACAAATTGATGTTAGAATTTAAAATTCTTTATTATTTTAATACAGATTTAAAATTATATAATTAGGAAATGTCTTGAACGCAAATATCCGATACGGTCCAGGATAGAAATTCTACCTGGCTCTAGTAATCCTTACCACAAGTCCCATATTACGGGCACTTGGCCGATTCTATTATGAGTTTCATAAATTTCTTCTTCCAACTATAACTTCCTATATTCGGGAGTTTCAGTCACCACCATGTATATGTATGTGAAACAAAATATACACAATCTGGGATTTTTGGAAGTAGTAAATAATAATTGTGACCTAATTCAGACAATTTAAATTCTAATAAATTGTGTTACCTGCGAATAATTCTTTCACAGTGTATTAATATTTTGGAAAGACCCGTAAAAATTTGGAGACAAAAATATGTCCCCATTTAAAATGCAAATTAGTGTTAAGTTCTTTGAATAATCCGTTTAATTCAACGAGGTAAAAAAACAAACCTACTAACAATTTTACAGGGCACGTTTTATATAAACAACAGTAAGATAAGTAAAATAAACAAGGAGGAGGCAAATCTCATTATCCTGAATTTGTAGGCCGCTCACATGCCGGCCCTGCTTGGTCCTACATCCAGGATCTACATAGGCCATGGTCCTGGGTTCTGACGTCTGCTCAAACAACGCTATGCTACGTGAAAAATGCACCTCATCTAATCAAATTAAAAGTTTTTATGTTGGCACTATGAGTGCTTGCTGAGATTATGCTAGCGGTGCTGGTTTTTCACAAAGAAACTTGAAGTCACACCTGGAGGCCTATTCTATAACTTTTACCAATATTGATACGCGCTCAATATTGGTAAATTTCCCAGCGAATATCGTCGACCACCGGCGGTTATAACCGATTTGCGAGACATGACGTCATACCCAGCGGTGAATTCGAGACGGGATTCCAAGCACGCATAGGATCTTGGAATTGTGTTATCCAGATCGAAGCTGTCATTTGTTTCTTCTTTATGTAAGATTTGTAATTATTATTTTATTTTAACATGAATTTGTTTATACTTGTTGAAGACAAATCGGCAATGTACGCTAACTAAATTTTAATCAAATTTCAGATTGAATAATAATGCCAGTTGGTATGTTATCGACTATTCATCTCTTCTTATGGATATCGGTAAACGGATCTAGCGAATTCCTACACAGTTGAGCATTTAATAAGTAATATTACTTATTAAATGATTTGACGTTAAGATGATACAAATTTGTTACAATTTTATACTGATGTCATTTAACTTTTTAACTGTAGAAAGCTACCAACGCAGTGTTAAAACCAACTTGCTGGCATGTATAATCCAGCCATTTTGTACTTTAGATTTTGCGTATCTATCGCAAATTTCCACAAAAGCGATAAAAAGATAAATAAATGACGCGAAGAACATGTACAAATAACTTTATAGGTAGTTGGAAAGAATTTTGTTAACAAAGGGAAAAGCGAAAGTAGTGATTTAGATTTACTTTGTTTCGAAAGATAAAAAGGTATGATTCCTATTAGACTTTGAGGATATGTATTCAAAACGAACATTTACTTTTATCATTGTTCCAAATATCCGCCAACGGTGCAACAACACCCGTTGTAACAGTTTCGCTAACTTTGGTGCAACAAGGAATCGGTGTGGAGTCTAGCCAAGGAGTTGGCTAAAGAAGTGGCGAACATGAACAAATAATTGAATAATGCTATTATAATTCTAAAAAGAATAGCTGTGACGGTAGAAAGCATAAATGAAAAGCTATAATACATATGAAAATAAGAATACCTGTATATGAATTGTTTTTCTTGTCATTATTTTTTTACATCCCTCTTTTACTTTTGCAAAGTAATTAATAAATATCGCAAAGTTAGTTGTACATAATTATTATGCAATAACAAAATTACGTAACTATATGCATATGTTATAAAGCTGTTCCCATTAATTAGATTCATTAGATATAAAATAATTTCATGAGTTACTCTAAAAGTCTAAAGGATATTGAACATACATATTATAATATGTATAAAGTACTATACAACTTAGAACTAGAAAATTCCTTTGTTAATTTGTAAATATCGGATTTGAATATATTGCCAATCCATTCTCAAATTACCAACAATATGGGGACACTAAAATTACTAGTATAATCCCCATATCTATCGTTGGAGAGGGGGAAAATCAAACGATGACGTATACCAAGATCAAGATCTTGGTAAAGTTACTAAAGTTATAGAATAGGTATCCTGAAGAGGAAGTGATCTAATTCGTCCTAAGGCGTATCGTCCTATTCCTGAAAATTCTATCAATTCATTCCAACTAGGTACCTAGCGCAGAAACTTAAAGAATCCTGGTATGAAAACACTCATGTGTTTTAGGATTTTGTTCACCAATATATGTATGACAGAAACTTATACGCCAACGTCAGCATTTGATAACAAATTTGTCTGACTAGAAATTTATACTATGTACCTACTTTATACGACAATATACCTTGTATACACAGTCCTAGAATAAAATAAAATTTAAAATGATGTTCTTGATCTATAAAATGCGTGTAACTGCCGGAGTTTTATACGTTAGGTTACGTTATGTAGAGTTACGTTTGCAAATTAAACATTGATTACATCAATCGTGAATACAAAATGTGTATGTCGTATATAAAGTACACAAACATTACAAAAGATTGGTATATAAATATCCACTTATACAAATGTTTTGTCGTATCAATACTGGACAATAAGTTTCTGTTTTGACTAAAGCCATCTGTGGATAAAATGTTAGAACATATCAATTCATATAAATGATAAAGACATCACTCCTTATTTTTTGCAGTAATTTTATTGAAATGGAATTTGTTTCTATTTTGTCATTATTTGCTTTGTTTTATATATTTTTTTATTCCTTGTTCCCTATATGCCCTGGAGTGTATTTAATTTATTTTCATTTTTATGTACTGATTCTTTTATTAGTTTCGATTTATGTTCTTTGGCAGATTTTTATATGCTAAAATTGCTGCATTATGTGCTCTGGATTTATGTTCTATCTTTGCTCCGAATGTATTCAAATTCTGTTTTTTCTATTTATCTGAATTAGATTTTTCTCTATTTAATGGGGTACTATACCATAGTCATATTTTAACTATCTTAGATAAAAATGCGAAAATATACGTAAATTAATGAGTATTAGAGAAAGTATTTTGTTTAAATATTAACTAGTTCGCAAATTACAAGTGACTGAAGTCGATTAATAATTAGGACGTCGTATCATGAATTTGCAATTTGATTGATTCCCTGAATTTAAAAACGAGATTCGCGCGCTTGTTATGCCAACCTACCGTGAAAACATCAATGAACTAACACTATAGTAAAAAAATTTAGGCAGAGGAGTCACGTCATCAAACTTTGTAACTAGATAATGACGTGTAATGACGTCACGAAAATAGTAGATTTACATGGTACACTAATTTAATTTTAGAAAATAATTGTATTTACCTGCGATGCTATTTATGTGATCAAGTTAATTTATTTAATAGTCGAATAATAATTGAATATTATTGTAAAATTTAATATATTTCCAATTTATGGTATTGAAAATTCGGTGTAGGGCACACCGAGTCGGGTTTCAGAAGGAATATGGGGAATAAATGAAGCACTTGATAAAAAATAAGAAAATTAATGTTAAATGACATTAAATATATTAAAAAAAAAATTGATGATTTTATTTAGATTTACAATTCTGTGGTGTTATAGAAAAGTACAGAGTAGCACTATAAATTCGACGAAAATCACAACTGAACACAGAAAGAAATGAACAGTCAGTACAGTAGTGTACAGAGGTTATGAATAAATAAAAAAACAAAGAAACACAACTCGAAAAACAGTTACTGTTTGTATTGAAAAATACAGATTTGATACGCAACAAGGCAACAGTAATGGAATTCTGAGAAAACACAACAAACAACGTAGACAAAAATGTTAATTATACGAAAAAGTAACGAATAACTAATGACAGTCGACGGTTGACAATTCCGGGAGAAACATGTCATGTAAACGTTTAAATATTGAAATCCAATAGTACCAACATGTGGTGAAAAAATGAACTACAATTATTTTAAATAAATTAAAACTCATTCAAAACATGCATTATGTTCGACTTTAAAATAATTGTAAATTTAATTAAAATGCACTTTACTTATAGTATGCAAAAAATAGTATTTATTTTCTTCGTTTTCCTGAACATATACATCACTCGGCCAATATTACAGTGATTTTTCATTTTGTAATGAAATGATGACGTGACTCCTCTGCCTAAAATTTTTTACTAAAACACCATCTACCGCCATAGTTTGTAACATAATATTGTCAAACAATGATCAAACTGTTTCAATGTTCTATAATTTATTAGGAAAAAATGCATTTTATTTATATTATTTAAGGTTAATAATAATAATTTCTTCGTGAATATAACATGTAAGTTTATATACAAAAATATTTCAGCTATGCGAACATGAAATAATTGTACTCTCTAGAACTAACAGTTTGTCGACCACTGTAAGTACCTGCTACGTCACGCACTAAATTCTTAACTTTAAAAATTCATATCTCGCTTATTACATAAAATTCTTAAGTCGCGTTTGTACTATAATTCTTAGTTCATACTGTTCTTCCAGAAAAAAAATAATTTAAAAATTGGTATAGGACTCCATTTCCTTGGATCCTGCTCTGTATATGTTCTTCGAAATTACCCATCTCTGCAGGTCTGCTTTTATGCATCAACTTACAAGCGCTCTAAGTTGAGAAGAGTGAACCAAAGTGGTTTTAAGTGATTTGAAAATTGGATTCGAATTAAAGCCATTAAAAGTACAACTGGTCACATATCCCACTATACTCGAAATTTCAAACCATATCGAATCGATTCCTAATTTCCAAATTTGTATTCAGACACGTTGCCAATGAGTTACGAAATTTGCTATGTACATATGTATTTTACATTTAAAAGTTTTTATAGTGTGCCAATTTTTACCTCCCGCTGCCCTTGGAAATGACACTTTACTTGAAGCTCAAAATACTTTTTCTATATATTTTATGAATAAATTTATAAAATTATCCATAGTTTTAATCCCGGAGCCTACGCTTTAAACAAGCGAAACTCCTTGGTTACACAGTTCATATCTCAAATGTGTGAAACTGAAAGATAAATGTCACTGTCAAAAAACTAATCATTCCAAATTAATAATTTAAAAAGAAAGTAGTAGACAGAACCATAGTTATATGAAATGGATCTTAATACAGTTTCCGCAATAACTAAATATGTAAGTATGTATTATAAAAATTGAATAGCGGGAGGTTTGGTGTTGGCCACATCAGATTTTTATTTTTGTAACTGTTGGGTAGAATCGAATTTGCAACCTCTATTCAACTTTTTACGATTTTATAAATAAAATAAAAATCTGATGTGGCCAGCACATAACCTCTCGCCAGATATTTTACCTGATGGTTGAACGCATAAAACGAAATATATTTTTAAATACAAATACATATATTTATGTCTCACTACAAAATAATTATTTTAATATAAATTATGTACAATACATACATTTTCTTTATATTCAATATCCTGATTTTTTTTCTACTTTCCTTTTCTTTTTCTTTTATTCTCGCAAATTCCTTTTATATTCTTTTTTCGCGTTGTTGACTTATGAATTTATATTATTGAATAAAGAATTTAACGTTCTTTAATATAAGTATTTACATAAATTTTCGATAAATAATATTTACATGATTTTTTTCTTGTAACTACTACTTCCGGTTGTCCAATTGTTACCAAAACTGACTCGACTCTTCCCATTATTGTTAGATTGAGGAATCCGTAGTTAAAAATGTCTTAAGTCTTATAGTATTTGAGATATCGTGAATCCAACATCCACACACACATACATCCACACATACACACATACGGACATCATCGTAAAAATGTTAAAATCGGATTCTAGGGACCTTAAAACGTGCTTATTCACTAAAATCTGGATATGCGATTTTTAGCATGAATCTAATACCTCTCTTAGCGAGAGGTAATAATTAATCTTTGAATAAAAATTTTTGTCACCTGGGACATTTTGTTTGGGGATGAATTGCGAAAACGGTATAATCTTGTTGGGAGAAGCCAAACCGAGATTAAACAATGGGGTTTCAGTTTTTTAAGTTAGTCGATAATTCGGAAGGCGCGAGCTAATTAAATTTTTAATACTTGATAATGGGAGATAAATTGGATGATAAGAAAAATTGCCTGTAAGCATTGTCCAAAATTAAAAAGATAGTAAAATGAGTAATGCTACATAATAAATTAATTATGAAAATTTACTCCGAAATTTTAATGGAAGCTTCATTTTCCTGTGTCAACAAAAAAAATTAACATGAGATAAAATTAAACATCATTTATGCATGGTCAGAGGAAGTTACAGTCAGCAACATTTTAGCTAATATAAAAAGCTTTAATAATTTAAAATTAGATGTTTCACGTTATGTTGATTTATTTATCTGTAGAAAGGCAGTAGATAATTTTTTATTTTAATATTTAAGTGTTATTTTTTGTGTACTCTGCATCTTGATAACTATAAATTAGATCAAAATTTACCCTTCAGGAGACCAATTTTACTGTTATTTAAGAGAAAAATGTATTCAATAGGCAAAAATGTAAATTTTGCATTTTTTCATTTTTACGAATAAATGAAATAATACTTGCGTGGGCACTATTTTATGTTCTTCCAAATGGCGATGCTCAAATTTTATTAACGATGATGGATTACAACTACGGATATCAAAATTTTAATTTTTATATGTTCGCCATATCAGAAATTTACATCATTTGCTGTTTATAACAAATAAACATAGATAAGTAACAAATCGTTGGAAAACTCAAAAAATTCTCTTTCCAAAGGTATAATTTTCCAATATGGTGTCTATATAAAACTTAAAACTTTGGCATCATAACTGGAAAACCATCAGTGATACAAAAATTAGAGCTTGGGGGTACCAAGCAGAACCCACTTTATGTCATTGTGGTTAAGAACAAACAATGGCCCACCTGCTCACGTGCGCCAATTTATAAGAGGAATGCACGAGAGAAGATCTGGCTAAGGCAACACCAGCTGCTATAAACTGGTCAATTTTTGAATGAATACTATTTAGCCAGGCCACTTCTCTGCCAGATTTTGCAGACGGTTTTTCCCCTGGCATAAGGAGAGAATCTCCAAAGAAGATGCATCCTCTCCGTCCTAGTTTATGCCGGATGATGCATCAGGCCTATGATATCTAAATTTAACGATTTACATTGTTTTAACAAGAGCTCAGCAGACTCAATCTATATGGTTCGAATGCGGTACTTCGCTATCGAAAATCGGTCAGTTTAACTTGTAAGGAGTGAGAAAAATTTGTTGTAATGTACTGTATATTTATTGTGTATTTTTAATTATTTATATATATTGTATATGGTTTGGAAACGAATAATAATAATAATAGTAATATAATAATAATAACAATAATAATCGCCCTAAAGGGGTGCAAACCAATATTTAGTAGAATTTCACACTTTAAAGTTATTTAGAAAAATAAAAAATCTGCGAAATATGCATTTTTGGTTTTATCTAGAGGAGCTATGCATTTTCCCTCAACTACCGATACTCCACTCTAATGAGATTCTAATGGGGCAAATTCTGTCTAATTTGATCGAATTCGTGTCTCATAGTTCTTGAAATCCAAGACAAGGCGCGTCTTTCGATATCCCTGTATAGATCTACAAACAAAATATCACTTAAATATGAAAATATATTTCATGAACTTTCACGACGCATTTCCCCGAAGTACTCATATTTCGGATTAATAATATTATAGACATTAAAATATAATCATAAATTGATTTTTTTTACGTCCGCATCTTTCAATAAAAAACCGAAACGGTACAATAAATCTCATCCTAACGGTTTGTTCAAAATTAGTTAAAACTTCTACTTATCAATTAATCTGCCGAAATTTAAAGATCTGTTGAAAATCATTGCGTGCCGAGAGACCAGTTCTAAAAATTACGTGCTCGGTGACAATATTTTATGCAGAAGCGCTATCTTCATTGCATATCGGTTTGCGAAATCGCGAGATCTTTAAATAAAGGTTGAATTTTATAGTGGACTCAAGGACATGTTTTCATTTCGAAGCAAAATTCACATGAAAAATTAGTTGAATGCAAAATTTAAAACAATAAATTAGTTCTTATTATAATATACTCGTACTAGTAGTTGAATAGCTGTAACTTTTTACTTCCTTGTACAAAGTAAAGGAAGTATTGTAATCGCGAAAAATTTCGGTTTTCAGATTTCAACGGAAATATCCATTTTGACCATCCCTGAATCCATTTTCACTAATTTCGTTGTGACGTATGTACGTACGTACTTATCTCGCATAACTCAAAAACGGTAAGCCGTAGGAAGTTGAAATTTTGTATTTTGGACTGCTATAACATCTAGTTGTGCACCTCCCTTTTTGGTCATTACATAATTTCCAGAAGTGGAACTTTACTTGAAGCCTATAATAGATTTTAATGAAAAACTATTATAAAATATAATCCAAAACTTTTCAAATTTGGTATAAAAGACTTTTATGTCAATCGGAATAAGATAGTAGATTTTGATTAAACTAGACTAACCGGAAGTGATATATTACCTGAAGTTATTAACAGTTTTTCTTGAATAAAATGGTTTTGTTTTGATTTTAGAAATAAATGCTTCAAATAATAGGTTTAGAGAATTAAATTCTGCGTCTAGCACATCCAATATTATTAAAATAGTCCTTTATATAAGCGAGATATGTATATTAAAAATTGTATACTTTTTGGTTTTTGTAATAAAGCTTACTATGGATTAGGACAAAAAAGTATAAAAAAATTAATGTTTTGTTAAATTACGGCAATTTTGTAATTGGATCTATACGAGTATTTCATGTTGGTCTTGCGTACAAAGATGTCATGTGGTGTCCACATCAGATTTTTTTATTGTTGTTATCGATGAGTTTTGATGATTGTAAGACCATGGAAATAACAAAGGCAAACACTAACACATCAGTGTTGGTTTCAAATTCAAACTCTGAACCTTTGGATTGCAAAGCTACATCGATACTATCGACAACCTATTCTCTTATTGATTTGATATACTTACATATTTTATTGGTGTACTTGCTAATAGTTATGATTCTTTGAAGTATGATTAAAAAATTAACTACTCATACTTGTTTACCTATAAAATAATTTGTTCATAAAATTAGTTCTATCATTGACTTTAAATGTCCATCATGTCTGGAATGTTATGACACTTCACCATTACTAAATTGACTCATATAACGTTTTAATGTAAAAATCTTATATTAGCTATGTTATAAAAATTTTGCTTCATGTCCTGGTAAATCAAAAGAACGATATCAAAACGAATACGATGTGTTGCAAGCCTGGTTGACAGAAAAAAATGAGACAATTTTGAACGAAACTGTGTTGCTCGCATATTTCAATGAAAAGGTATGGTGATATATCAATATAACTAGTATATATTGTTATTCTATAGATTGTGCTTACTTTTCAGTCTAAAATATATAAGAATTCTTCGTTATGGTCCACATTTTCCATGATCAAGAAGATGGTAATGATCAAGAAGAATTTGAATATTGGTCGTTCTTATAAACAGCTCGAATGATTATTGGTACTAAGACCATGATAAACCTGGTCTGTCATCTGACATTTCTGCAACTGAAAAAGACAGAAGTCAGTTGAATCTCCAGTTAAAGAAATCTTCAGAGACAATTCATTTGGAGGGAATTTCGTTGAATAATATATCCAACTGTATTATAAATATCGACAAATAAAATATTATTTACCGTTATTTGTTTTTTTGTCATATTTTTTACCGCCCGGCGGGCTTTTGCTTTACACTTTACCGCCCGTAGGGTGTAATCTTTCATTTTACGCCATGGTAACTAAAATGTAAACAAACAATTACAATACAGTTGTGCGTAAAGATTTTTACAAAACTCATTTCGTATCAGTTATCTAAAAAGTGACATTTGATAACGTCATACAGTTAGGTAAAATTCAGCTTTTCAAAACGGAATTAGGTAAATAGAAATTGTTTAATCTTCTTTAAAGCTCTTATAGTTTTCGAGGTATCAATGCTGGTCTCTTGTATATTCTGTCAGATAAATACTTCGAAAAAGTATATTCGATATTATTGTAAGATACTTACATATATTTTGATAAACATACTTAAATATCGAAATACTTAAATTGTAAATTTTTAAGATAAAATTTTTTCTAACAGTATCTTATACATCTACTTGACAATATTTTAGATACTTTTAAAATATCTTAGATACTCTTAAAATATCTTAGATACTTTAATAGTTATTTATGTTATAAGGATCGTAACATCAATTATTATGGTACTAGTCGTGGTCGTGAAGATTATGATGATAACACGACATGTGCCATATGATTAGTTACGATCCGTATTACATACAAAATTTTATTTGTTGGCGTAAATCAAGAAAAAAATAAAATAAAGTATTTGGTATTAAACAAACAAATTAATCTGAAAAATCAGCTATCGATTTGTTTGTAAACTAGTGACCTAGTTACCATAGCTCATTATGGTACTAGGTACTCTAATGGAATCATTATGGTCCTTGGCCTATACTGAAAGATATTAGAGTACTCAAATTGAGGATTATAACGTTGTCATTATGACACGGCAGCATATAAAAATATTTTTTATACTAAAGTATCTTAGATACTTTTAGATACCTTAAAATACCTTTGACACTTTTATAATGTCTTTAGTAGAAAATTATATTATATTGAATTAATATTAAGCTAAATGGTATTTTTATCAATAAAAAGATACTTCAACTGCATTTAGATACCTTAAAATATCTAAATACTTTGATTATATTTTGATACTTTGCGAGTATTTAAATACTTTGATTGCATTTAGATAATATTCCCAAGTATCTAAATACATATTAAGAGTCTCTAAAATAAATAGACTTAAATAATTAAAAGTATTTAAAATAAAGATACATACCCATAAAATAGGGAGTATCTAAGATAAAGAAGATATTAAAAGTATCTTAGATATCATCGAGTATCTTTTTTCGTAAGATATTCCCAGCTCTACATTCTGTTTACATACATACATTTGTTTCTTCTTTAATGATATTTAATGAATATAGAGAATAAAGAACAAACAATAAATACCTTCTAAACCAATGCGACACAGACGTATATTTTGGTTAATATAATTTGAATTCACAACATGTCATGTACCATCCGTGTGAGAATATGTGAGTGACCTTTGCCCGTCATAATAGTAATAACCCCATCATAATTCCTGCGTTCTCGGCGTTCTGGTCTGACTAATCCAAGAACAACAGGTGCATGATTTGAAATTCACTTGACAAAAACTCCCATAACGTCAAGCACCAATTCACGTAGGTCTGCAGTCTGAGTCCGTAACTAAAAAGGAAATTGAGCGTACGACATGAAAAAAACGCTCCTCCCGTAAATCTAAAAACCGTGGCTTGAGCTACCTGTTCGCTGTACCTGCTCCAGTGCTCACTACCTGCTGTGTCCAACAAAACACTTTTATTTACCCAACAACAAGCGGGAGGCAAAAAAACTTGCCTGATATAATTTACACCTCTAGCCTTCAAGAAACAAAAGTGAAACTTTTAGCTCACGCTTTTGTTCACTCAGTAATAACACCCCCAATAAAGATTAAACGGGTTGTAAATCAGTCATAATTAGAAAAAAAATGCAGTCATTTTATATATTAATTAATTACGTAGTACTCTTTGTGTAACTGAGAATACTAAACGATAATAACGTTTTTAACTTTAATTTGAAAGAAATTAATTATTAATTGTTTTTCACACATAAGTTATATTTGTGAAATGTTTTGCATACAGCCTTGATTGCCCATGAGGTAATATCGGATGAGCATCCCTCAGTGGCGTAACTAACGGGCCCGCCGGGCCCGCAGTGCGGGCGGGCCCCTGGCTCTAGAGAGTACCCCCTTTACATGATAATATAATTTTGTTACTACTGCGAAATTTTCCATTTAATCTTTTTACCTTCCGTCACCTTTAGGTAAGGAAGGTATTGTCTTTGGTCAAAAAATTCGATGATGAGTTTTTAATCAATAAGCACGTTTTAGGGTCCCTAGAATACGAATTTACTATTTTTACGATGATGTCTGTATGTGTGTGTGTGTGTGTGTGGATGTGTGGATGTGTGTGTGTAACAAAATTTTCGTCTGCGATAACTCTAATACTACAGTTACAAAAATTATAATTTTTTCGTGTACTTCTTCGTTACATCCATATGAAGAGCTGATTAGATTTTGGTTACAATTGGTCAACCGGAAGTACCATCATTTGAAGATTTTAACAGTTTTTCTTGAAAAAACTATGTTAAATATAATTTTTTCACAATTGATGTTATTATAAATATTAAAGAATATTTTATTCTCTATACAATTTGACAGCATTTTATACTTAATATTAAATGGATATAGAGTTAAAAAATTATAAAGAAATTAAATTTCATAAAGTAGCCATAGCTGTGGAAACAGCTACTATATTAAGAAAATTCTGATTGAAAGATGTCAGTGTCAAGTGAAATTGACATAGTGTGTTTGTCTTATAATTTTTACTGGAAATATAGGATCTTTTGCTTTGTGTATGGAATTTGTATAAATACATACAACTGCTTTAAGGTAATGTACAAGAAATAATAATAATAATAAATCTTTTATTTCTGCAGATACATTACACTGTATATAGAAAACGTCACAAAATAATAATTTTCTGTATGAAATTTGCATAAAATACATGCAACTGCGGGAAGGTAATGTACAAGAAATAGAATATTTAATTTAGCAAGGAACTTTCCGTATGAAATTTTTACAAAATACATAGATCTGACGGAAGGTAATGTGCTGGCCACATCAGATTTTTTACATACAAATTTATTTAGTCCTTTATTTGTTTAAATGTCAATTTCCAAAAATAATACTGGCTAAGGGGGCTTATTTGCTATGCAAAATCAAGCTCTTTATTTTCTATCACATGTAGAATTTTGATTTCTTAGCAAATATTTTCCTGCAACTGATCCAGAGTTTTCCTTTAAAATAACCCCATAAATAGAAGTCTGGGGCTGTCAAATCAGAACACCTGGCGGCTAATGTGTATTACCAAAACGTGGGATTAAATAGCGATAAAATGATTTTTGCAAAATTGCTACTATTTAAACTGTATGATACTGATCCATCTTGATAATATCATATTTTGTGCAAGTTATTTCATTTGGGATACCAAAAATGTATTAATCAATTCCCTGTAACTTTCACGAGTGGACTCTGCCACCAATTTCATAAAAAAAAAATACGGGCCAATCACATTTTCATAGTAAATGCCACAACTTACAATGACTTTGGTGGAATGTAAAGGTGCCTAATCTTGGATTTTCTGGCCTCCCATATTGGTTATTTTGCTTCTTAACTGTCAACTCAGATGAAAGTGAGCCTAGTCACAATTTCCACAAGTTCTTGTGGTATGTAGTTCCTCATGATAAACGCTACAATTAAAATGGGCCCCAAAAACTTTTTGCAGGCGGGCCCCCAAAGTCTTAGTTACGCCACTGGCATCCTTTATGGTTATAATTACTTTCACACTACTGATTCAACTTTCTTTTATTTAAGTTTTGTTTATATTTACGTCCAAATGAATTTACCACACTGACAGTAGAGGTTATGGGAACAATACAACAGATATGTATATTTATCTAACTGTAACGTGGAACGTCCGCCGTCGCCGCCGCTGAAAGCGAGTGTCTATTTATAGCGGTGACGTAATCGCGCTAGCAGCCGGTCGACGTAAACAGACAAGTCGCGACATGTTTAATTACTTCCGGCTGCCTGAATCTTTTTGTTCATTGTTATTATGCGGTCGAACATTCTAGAGCTTTTCTAGAAGGTATTGGCAGCTGTATAAAAGGGACGCAGCTATGCACTGGAGTTAGTTACATAGGGAGAGTCATAGAGACATTCACATGGAGTGTTAGAAAGTAAAGTGTTAGTGAGAAGTACAGCAGTATAGTAGTGAGCGTATGCAGTTTGTGTCGAGTAGGTACTCGGGAAGTTACTGGTAAACTGGGATAGCTGTGGATGTGAATACTCGGTAGTGTTGACGAGTATTGGGCAGCTATAGTGTGCAAGGACAGTAACGGCGAGTCGGGAAGTTACTGGTATACCGGGATAGCTGTGGAAGTGAATACTCTATATAGTCTTGACAAGTATTGGGAAGCTAGGTATACGGGGACAGTAACAGCGAGTGAAAGTGGATACTCAGCAGTGGTGTTAAAGATTTGTGGTATACGGACAGTCGGTGATACTGGGGCTGTGGAAATGAGAGAGTTATACATAAATAGACAGATAGTGAGGTGAAAGGAGTTACTTCTGTCCGAACAGTTGAACATATAGATGCTGTTGAGTCAGTTCAGAATATAGACGCTGTGGAGGTCGGTAGGCGGACAGTTGATCGTGATATAAATAAAATAGTGACATAAATACTCGAAATAAATAATTAGCAATATCGTAGAAATAAATAGTAGTATTCACTGGTTAAATAAATAAATAGTGTTAGTGTTATCTAGTTAATTATAGTTTTAGTCTTAATTAGTTTTTAATAATTGTTTAATATTAGTAATCATTATTTAATACCTTTTTAATATTAAATTATAGTTCAATAAACCTTTATTTTAATCAATAATAATTCTCTAATATTTACACTTCACCCAAATAAATAGAAACGTAACAAAACGAATGTACTTATACATACCTATGTACCTGTGTGCATGAATTTATTATTATGATTATGTTTTGACATTTCTTACAACCAATAAAATGTTCCATTTTGTGTCACGTGAATGCGTTTTAACTAATCCTGTCATTATTATACTGAGATTAAAGCTTTAGAGATTATTCCCGGGAATAATCTCTCTAGCTTTTGATTTTGTTGACATATGTCAGACTAATCAACACATAAGTAAAATGAGCGAAAAAACATCACTTTTGTGTCATTTCTGATCATGAAATAAAAAATTATAGAAACCACTTTTAGAAATACCATAATTAGTAATTATATCTTTTGATTATTTATTATGCATTGTCAAAGTGTGTTCTAGTTATCAAAACAGACATACCAACTGAGCCATGTAAATGAATGATTACAGTAGATAGCGTTACTATAGCAGGACAGCCTGATTCCGTTGTTTGAAACTTGTGGATCAAAAAATAATCTAATTAAATATAATTCGAGAGTTCGATAAATTAGAAAATTATTCTCCAGTCTCTTTCTTAAACTTGTTGCCAATAGTCACGAAAGCCCGTTCGAAAGATCTGTCAAATTATTTTCAATTTATTCTCACACTCTTGTTATATTGATTATGTTTACACGCACGAGAAAAATTTACTTTGACTTGACTTTCAAAAGGCGACTTATGAAAAGTCAAATTAATGGTGCGTTTACACATAAGGTTAAATCTACTTCATTTTACGTTTGTTACTTGTCCTTCACTCAACTTTGACTTTGACAGCAAAGTAAAGTTTGGTTATAATACGTGTGATGTAATAATAAATTATTTATAGAAAGAATGGATAGCAGACTACAGTTTCTAAATTTAAGCGCGATATTTTTAAATAATATAACAATGCAGCCACAATATTGGATGCGAAGTAGATTAAAAAATAATCGCATAAAATATTTTAAAATTCGAGAAAATTTTAAATTCAGATATAAAACACAAAATTGTGTAATTAAATATCCAATTACTAGGAATTTGTGGATGAAAACTTGATGTCACTGTTAGTAAAGTAAAGCATATGTTTCGTTCGTTGGTTCACACGACTTTTTAAAAGTCACTTATATGAGTCAAGTCTATTTTATTTTGGACTTGACTTTAGGAAGAAAAGTAATAGGCGAGAGTGTTTACACAACGACAAAAGATGCCTTTTGAAAGTCAAAGTCATGTCAAAGTACTTTTTTGCTATACGTGTAAACATAGTCATTGTTACTTAAAATGAAACAGGTAAAGACTAAATAGTCTACTATTTCTTTATTCTGGCTGCGAAAGTATTTACGCGTTTAACAACGAGGAATTTATCATGTTTTACTTTTACTACATCTGTAATTGAAAAAAATCTGACGTGGCCAACACCAAACCTCCCGCTATTTTAATATACATACTTACATATACCGGGTGTCTTAGGCCGACCGACACATGGGCGATTAACATGTAAAATTAGTTAATTGTGAATAGTATCTCCCCAGTGCCAGATATTAAGATGAAATTTTGCATGCTTATCCGGGGATACTATTTCTATGGATTTCAATTCAAATCAGTCAATTTACAAGTGTAATATTAGAATAAATTAAGAAAAATTGTAGAAGTACCATGAATGTTATTCATATCTTGAAAATAATAGTATCTAAGCAACAGCTCTGATAGAGTAGGGGTAACGTGCGCGCTTCACAATTTAGAGAGTCGGGTTCGAAACCAACCGACAGCAATATTTATTTTTTAATTTTTTCTTTTCAAAATAATTTTTATTATTAATATGTTTTTAATCTTTTATTAATATTTAATTTAATAAAGTGGATACATTGTACGTAACAAGATTTATTTATTTAAAAAATATTAAATCGTACCTACTAATTACAACATTAAAATTTAAAAATTATAATAAATATTCAAAATGGCCGCCGTTTTGAGCTAAGCAAAATCCGAGACGATCGTAACATTGCTGTCTCACGTTGCTTAGCTGTCGATTAGAAATAAGCCTACATTCATTCCTTATTGCCGCTTTCAGGTCTTCTAAAGTGGTCAATTCATAATGGCCGTAAATTTTTGATTTTAAATGACCCCAAAGAAAAAAATCTAAGGGGCTTAGATCAGGAGACCTTGCCGGCCAATTAATTGGTCCATTTAAACCAATCCATGAATCTGGAAATGAATTGTCCAAATATTCTTTGACAATTTGCACGTTATGCGCCGGACACCCATCCTGTTGAAACCATATCCTCTCCATATTTAATTCTGTAAGTCTAGGCCCAACTACTGTTTCCAATAAATCTAAATATTTTGGACCGTTCAATGTGCCTTCAATAAAATATGGTCCAATAATGTGTGATCCCAACATTCCCGCCCAAACATTAACCTTCTGGGGATATTGTGTTCTTGATAAATTTTGAAGAGTTGGTTTATCTTTTGACCAGTGGCGAAAGTTTTGCACATTCGGTTCGTTATGAAGAGTAAATGTGCATTCATCGGTATAACAGAGGGAATACAAAAAGTTTCTGTTTTCATTGGCTTTATCCATAATTGTTTCACAATAAGTTGCTCTTCTTTCTTCGTCGCCGTCTCGCAATTCTTGATGGTTACCTACTTTGTAACTTCTAAATCCATTTTTCTTAAGTATTCTAGCAATTTTTGTTCTACTTATTCCACATTCCATTTGTAAAATTCTTAAACTAATAGTAGGCTCCACTTCAACCCGCGCAATTATTATTTCTTCAAATTCATTTTCAATTGGTTGTATTTCCTGCTTTGTGTGATTAGCAACACACCCAGTTTCTTCAAATCTGTTAATAATACGCCTTACACGGGATTTATTAACTACTTTTTCTGGATTTTCGGCAGAAAATACATCAGCAGTTTGCTGTAGGCTATTACCAATGTGAAATAATTTCACAATACGAATTTTATCTTTTGTAGTTAAATCCATATTATTTAAATAACACTAGCAACAAATAAAGATAGTACAATACAAATCTGCATTTGACGTTTGATTATTCAAATCAAATGTTCTCGTTTTTTTGTTTTCGTCAGGGCTAACTATAATTTGAAGAAATTTAATTTATAATAAACCAATAAAGCAAATAATAAAATATTTTTTAAATAAATAAATCTTGTTACGTACAATGTATCCACTTTATTCAATTAAATATTAATAAAAGATTAAAAACATATTAATAATAAAAATTATTTTGAAAAGAAAAAATTAAAAAATAAGTATTGCTGTCGGTTGGTTTCGAACCCGACTCTCTAAATTGTGAAGCGCGCACGTTACCCCTACTCAATCAGAGCTGTTGCTTAGATACTATTATTTTCAAGATATGAATAACATTCATGGTACTTCTACAATTTTTCTTAATTTATTCTAATATTACACTTGTAAATTGACTGATTTGAATTGAAACCCATAGAAATAGTATCCCCGGATAAGCATGCAAAATTTCATCTTAATATCTTGCACTGGGGAGATACTATTCACAATTAACTAATTTTACATGTTAATCGCCCATGTGTCGGTCGGCCTAAGACACCCGGTATAGTTATTGTGGAAACTATATTAAGATCCATTCCATATAACTAAGATTCTATTTACTATTTTCTTTTTAAAACGTTACTATTATTGCTTTGAAATGATTAGTTCTTTAACACATACATTTGAGATCTGAACTGTGTAACCAAGGAGTTTTAATTGTTTAAAGCGTAGGCTCCGGGATTAAAATTATTGATAATTGTATAAATTTTTCATAAAATATATGGAAAAAGTATTTATGCAAATCTGTACGAAATTTAATAATCTTTATTTTTATAATAACACAAATCTTGAAAAAATAACATTTGAAGGTACTTTTCGAAGAAAATCTATTTTGAGCTTCAAGTAAAGTGCCATTTCCGGTTATCTGATATACACCAAAATCTAATGGCCTCTTCCTATATTAGAATAAGGTAGAAATAAATACAAGGTTTCAAAATTTTTGAATGATAGTTTTTGAGTTAGAGTGGAGGATCCATACACACATTACACACACACACACACACACACACACACACACACACACACACACACACAAATACACACACATACACACAGATATCATCGTGAAAATGTTAAAATTGGATTCTAGGGACCTTAAAACGTGGTTATTTACCAAAATCTCGATACGCGATTTTTAGCACGATCCCTATACCTTCTTTACCAAGGGTAGTGGGAGGTAAAAATGTTTATCTACGATAGTGCGTAAAATTGATGTTTAGTTGTCAGTTTTAAGTTTGTGAAACAGCTGTTTAGTAACACGGTTACATTAGTCGCGAGTTGAGCAACAAGTGTTTTAAATTTTTAAACACGCTAAATGTGCAAAACCATTTTAAATATTTTGTTATCATGGCAAACTTCTCATTTGATATGATCCTAATCCATAAATAAAAGTATTTTTTTATATTTATTGAGTTATCAGATTCTATTGTAAGCAAAATATTGTACGATTCACATACGTAAAGAATCTTGAGTCACTTACGGGTATAGAAACCCTCGCTGCGCTCGTCTTTTAAATCTGACCCATTATTGACTAAAGACTAGCTTTATCTACTTGTATTATATATAACTATTATTCCTCAAACACAGAAAAGTATTCAATTTGGAAAATTTTGGTACAAAGCGAACTTCAATACTACAGAACCACACGAATGTGAAATAGATGATTCTGTACAACTGAACCACACTTTCTCTAAGCCTACAACTTTAACATTTTATTAATAAGTAATACAAAATACTTTTTTATTCAAGAATGATGGTTGTCAAACTATTTGACATAAGCGATTATGGCGTTTACATAACGCAAAGGTTGTTACATACTAACACTAGAAAAATATGATTATGATTGGCTTACAACAACACCGTAATGAGTTTGCTATAAATATGATTGACGTACAACCGTAACATAATGTATTTACAAGAACAACAAGAGAAAAATCCAATATTCGCGACTAGGAAATCGTTCTGCTTCAATAATTTTCACTTATGATCGAAGAAAAATCCTGCATAAACAAATAAATAAACGAACATCATGACATCTTATTAATTTTAGATGTGTTCCAATATTTACTTTTATTTATTATTTATAATAATCTTTCTACACTAATAATAATAATAATCTTTATTTAATTTTAAAGTGTACAACTTTATTACAATTGATGATATGGGGGAGTCAGTTTTTTGTACAATTTTTGTAACCATGCTAATCATTCGTTGCGTTTGATGGAGATGAGATGATAAAGACGCCACAAACATCCAAGCCCCTGGTGGGAATCGAACCCACGAACCTCAGGGCCGTGCGATGACGGTCGCTTCGAGCGCTGTTCGCTGCCTCAAGCCGCACGACCACCGAGGCGGCTATCTTTCTACACTATAAAAGGGTTCTTGCGATGACGGGGAAAGTGCACTATAGGAAATAATTTTGAAGTTGATTAACCCCGGAAATTAAGTTGGACTGTCAAAAACACAACCGGTTATATGACGTACCAAAAATCATTTATCTACAAATACAAACCTTTCGTTGTGACTGGTCTGTTAGTATTATACAGTGTAGGATTAAAGTATGGAATATTTAAATAAATCTGGTGTGGCCAACACAATACCTCCCGCCATTTACAGCCCTAGTCACAAAAAAGATTAAGTTTATCCTTATTTTTGGATTAGCTAATTTTACTCTAATTTTGGCAGTTTATTTCTTAAAATATAGTCTAATCTAATCCAAGTAACTACCTATTATTTAAACCCCTCAACAGGATTAAATCCCAATTACAGAGTTGGTTCACATTTACACGCATCCATGCCTTAGTGGGATTCGAACCTAGACACCCGAGTGCACTCATGACATGAGGTGTTGCTCTAAGCATTGAGCAACCGGAGCTATAATAAAATTAAGATTAAATTTTAAAAACCGGAATAGAATAGAATTCGCTAATCCAAAAATGAGGATTAGTTTAAACATTTTTGTCAATCGTTAATTTTTATTAATCTAAATACATACCTATATATTTACTTATGCTGGAAACTGTATTGAATTCCTTTTCTATTGTTCTATTTACTTTTTTCTTTTTAAAACGTTACTAATATTATTTTGAAATGATTAGTTCTTTGATGTGACATTTATGTCAGTTACATACATTTGAATAACTGCAGAGCGTAGGCCCTGGTATTAATGCAAATCTATAGAAAATTTAATAATCTTTAATTTTTATAATTTCATAAGTCTCGAAAAAATAACACTTAAAGATATTTTTCGAAGAAAAACTATTTTGAGGTTCTAGTAAAGTGCCATTTCCGGTTATCCGATTTTCACCAAAATCTAACGGGCTCTTTCCATTACAGAAAAAGTTCGAATTGCAAGGTTTGAGTTAGAGTTGAGGATCCACACAAACACATATACACACAGACATCATCGTGAAAATGTTAAAATTGGATTCTAGGGACCTTAAAACGTGGTCATTTACCAAAATCTCGATATGCGATTTTTAGCATGATCCCTATACGTCCCTTACCAAGGGTAGTGGGAGGTAAAAACTGCGAACTCAATGCGTTTTTTTCAAATCGTTAAAATACGTCGATTGTAGTTTTTAAAAATACACATTAATATGTGCGATTCATCTTCCGGCTTTCATTTGTTGTTATGTTATGATGTCATCACAAAAAAAATTAAATGGAAATATAGATTTTTAGTAGTGCAATCCGATAGTGATTTTTCTTCACTTTATGATCATGCGAAAAAAAAAACATAAGGTTGTATAACTAAAATTCTGAGAAAAATCGAGCTGAAAATTTAATAATAATGAATAATTAAGATACCTAGATTTCATATTTCAGTTTAGAATTTTTCGTTTATCATGTTTTATAACTTATGAATACCATAATACCAACATTAAAGGTTTAATGATTTAAAAAAAATTAATAATATGGGACAATGACAATACTCACAGGAAAATGTGCAGGACTTAGGGATCCAATGCCTAATAGAATTAAAATTGGTATTACTAATAAAGGCGATGTAACCCAATATTAAATGGCGGAATACTTGAATAATAAATTCAGTTTATGTAGGTGTAAAATCTATATTTTAAACTAGTCGAAAGAAATTTGTAGAAATTTCTTACTATTTACGTATGATTTTTTTAATTTCTTTGTTGAAAATGTTAACCGGCTAAACTAATATCAGTTTGGGCTAAGTAAAAGTATCTCCCACCAAAACGAGACCTGTTAGCCTGTCATATCATTAGTAAGTCAATTCAATTCTACTAAGTATATCATGAAACAAACATTAAGTATATTTTTGTGAAAACCTCTCCCCTCGAATTGGGACAGGGAGAATTAATTTGTGGTAGCGGGTGGGAGTCTCCCGTTGTTTCTGGTGCCACCTCTGTGTCTGAAACAGAGATGGCGAGATACGGGGTGTCATTGTTTGAGATTTGTGGGTTTTGTATCATCCACAGGTTTTCTTTTCTTTCCCAACGAGATAAGCACTCCTAATTTATGTCCTGATAACCGACATGATTGATATGATGGGAATGGAAATAGTAGACGGTAGACGAGAAGAATTTTTGCAAACAGGTGCAATTCTTGGAAAATACACAAAAACGAGATAAAGTAAAAAAACAAACAAAGAAAAAGGGGAAACATTTATTTGATGAGTAATAAATAATACTTTTTTATTACGTAAAATGTTAATATCAGTTCTTATTCTTCTTATTAATTACTTCCAAAATATCGTTAAAGGTTTTAAAGTTTTTTACTACTTTTCTTCACGAAAGAAAAAAACTGCTAAGAGCTTTTAATCAAATATTTTTCAGTTGACCAATTATAAGCAAAACTACGAGTAATCACTAATCAGCACTTCATATGTAGGTATAGCAACGGGCCCTTCCAACTTTTTTTGAATTTTTTATGTTACGAAGAATATAAAAATAAAAATTCTGTATTTTTTTTTCTTGAAATTACGCTTAATAACGCCTAAAATAATTATTAAAGTTTTGGCGCGAAAGTTCTGCCGTTAGCGTCACTTCGTCATAAGTAGAGAGAACCGACATACGTTGCCATTAATATGGCAATATACAACAAAAAATAAAAATCAGATTAGTAAAATTAATAATTTTTGCTCGTTTTTATAATCAAGTTAATTATTCGCTTTAATTAATGTGACATTAAGATTTTCTTTAATATAATATTAAAGTTTTCATACTCACCAAGTGCCATTATTAAATTAAAATAGTATTTAAACTAATTTCTATTTATAATTAAATACAACAAAGATATTGATTACAACAACGAAAGCATAGTTCATAATAAAAAGTAGTCCAACTTTTATATTACTATTTACTAAATGATTACAACAATGACAGGTATTGAGATTACAGTAATTAAAACATAAATTATAATATAAATTTATTTAATAAGTAAATTTTCATTTGATCTTAATGAAAAATTATTTGGATATATTAAATATGTGTTTATTAGAGTATGTGTAAAGCTAATCGCGAATTTATGAGCAAAATATGCATGCTCCACTTTATAGTGACACTTTCACAGGGAAACTGGACCACTGTAATGACGCTGACGTCACAACTTGGCGACCATTTTACACTAAAAACTTTAATTACATTGTTATAGATATAAAAATTTAAAATATATAGCAATTTTTATTTCTTTTTCATTTATTTATATGCAAAATTCATATGCTACATGTAATTTTAAAAAAGCCGAAGACTTGGACGGGCAGATTTTATAAAGAGTTTCATAGATCGTTTCCTCCAATTATATACGGGTGTGGACTGTAAGAGTTACGAAGTCGGTTATATTAGACAAAAGTTGCCCCTTTAGGAGACCATTTTAATTGTGTCCAACCATTGTTTTTAACCGAATTGAATAATTGCTGCAGTATTAAACAAATGAACATAGACAAATTACACATCGTTGAAATGCTAAAAATATGGCTTTTTAATGGTGTAACTTTTCAATTCAACGATTATATAAAATTAAAATCATTACATAAGAGCCCATAAATGATTTTTATTGTTACATTTTTAAAGTTTATAATTCAATCGATAGCAATATTAATTGAAGAACTTGGGCTAAAACCCGCATCTTTTATAATTTTAAAATACAATTTGTATTCAAAATATAAGGACTTACTGATTAAATTGTGTGGGTAGCTGAATAGAGTGGAGGCCTACGTGCTCAATCTTCGATTAATGAGTTTAAAATTTGTAAATAAAAGAGGAACCGTAGATATTTCAAGAAGCAAGAATCAGTATAGATTAATTAAAACGGAAACTTTGTAAAGTTCGTCCGAATCTATAAATGTTTAATGGAATATAAGCAAGCCAGAACTTCAGAGCAGGTTCAGAAATTAAAAGACGCAACATTAATCAAAATTCCCGCCCATAAAGTTTCACTCAATTTAGAGAAATAACTTGTCAGAGTTGCCTACTACGATTCTTCCAAGAATAATCGATTTGCAAACCCACCACACGAGAATGAAACATGAAACATTACGTTTCGACTAGGTAGATGATAGAGAATTCTAGGGAAAAGCAGAAAAACAGGATATTTATTCTACGTCATACGAAGAAGAATGGCTCCGGTTGCCCTGTTTTGGTATTCTAGCTGGGTTCTTTCCTATACGCTGCAGCGACGATGTTATAAAACTTCTATAAGTATGCAGCTTAGATTGTCACATCCAAACGTCAAAATAGTAACGAGTAAGAAGACTGCTCATTTATCATAACAAGACAAAATAATATGTAATTTTTGACAACCAATTACAATACAAGTTTAGTTAGATGAAAAATTATATGAAGAGTGGAATTTACAAATGTTCCAAGTGTCATATTCTACGTGCAACTGACATTACCCTGTGCTGTTCTAATTGCCAAAAGCATCTCAATTTTTTTTCTTTCCGAAATAATGTATTTGTACGGTGTATTGATAACCAAATCAGATATTTCAA
>OY720454.1:13266501-13289001 GCA_963082715.1 Harpalus rubripes
AATAACATTTTTTTGACATTTATTCTAATCTAACTTAATTTTTATTATTAATATGAACAATTTATATAACAATACAATAACATTTTTTTGACATTTATTCTAATCTAACTTAATTTTTATTATTAATATGAACAATTTATATAATTATAGAAGTCTAATCCAATTCTGTGTTTAAGTTACATTTTGTACGGTATTATGAGATAGAGCACTAACAGTACCTATTTGAAGATGCTGGATGTTTGTACACTCAGTATTATCAGAAACATTACTAACATTTCGGTTGTAGAAAAATGTTGCATGCAACAAAATAGTGTTTTGTGTCGTGCTACAACATCGCCCACGACCAAAAATGTACTACTTTACACACTTGTTGCATAAATAACTATTTCCTACAACCGTGCGTAAAGTACAACTTTACGCATTCTTTATAGTGTGTAAAGAGTTATTTTTCAAGCACTAGTGCGTGAAATTAAATAGACGTTGCTGGGCAACCTACACAATCGGTGAATTTACTTGTTGTTATGTAGATAATTAGGTAGTAAATAATAACAAATGTAATATGTTTTTAAGAAATACTAATGTACACTGTATACACGAAACAAGTTTAATAATTTTACTAACCTAATTCTTAAGAACATTATCATTTCTTTACTTAATAAGTTCTAACATAACTTAATTTTTAATATTAATATTAAATGTACAATTTGTACAACTCTAGAAGACTAATCCACTTGTCTCTGAGATTCTTTTGAATGTGTAAGTTACATTTTGTACAGTGGGTATTATGAGAAAGACTAACAATATTTATTGATGCATCTACGCTCAGTATTATAAGAAACATCACTAACCTTTCGGTTGTAGGAAAAATATACATACATACATAAAATCACGCAGGAAAAATATTGTATTTGTAAAATAAAGTTTTTTGTCGATAAAAAAGTACTACTTTACACACTTGTTGCGTAAATAACTATTTGACAGTGTGAATATTTTCACAGATTTTTTATTAGATGGTGGTTATTAATTTAGTTCAACATGATACGAGTATATATACGTCGGTTGGTTTATTATAAAAACTGTGGAGAATTGAGATACTACACTACGCGAAACAGTTCATCCAAATGGGTGAAGAATCTCATTTTTCGTATTTTATGAGTTAGTACAACATTTCGTGATATTGACGATGATGTACCCCAATGCACAATAGTACGAATCGGTTAGGAGTATATATGACACTTGCGGCTAAGAGTCAATTGGAGCTGTTATACCAACGATAATTATGAAGGCGATTTGCAATCGCAATTCATTGTTATTAAAATAAGGTCCATTTGAACCATTTTGCAACATTGTATCAAAATTAGATGTTGCAAGTATATATTTCGTCGATGGTATAATGTCGGTGTTGCTACCTTTTATTCTTGGGGTTTAAAGAGGCTGAGTCCCTAAGACAAATACATAAATTGCTCAGGGGCCGAGTTGTCCGCAATGGCTTTATCAGCCGATCTGACGCGCCGATAGCGAATAAGAATTACACAGGTGTCCTTGAGGAGCTCTAACTGTATATTTATCACTGCGCTGCGCGGACCACTGGATTCTACCCAAGGCCCTAGCTCGATAAACTTAATTAATGCACTGGTGGAATCTTGGAAAGATTGCTTTATCATTCCGATAAGGTTAAATGCTCACTGCCAGTTATTGGGGATCGATTTACGATCCAAACCTGTAAACTAAGGTATAAACACTTGAAACACACATAAATATAAAATAATACTGATTGCTCTTATTCATAAAACAAATTGAATGTCAGTTGACTGATAGAGAATAACGAACAGACATGGACATGATACCAGAGTTATGCTAGAATAGGGGATTACAGCTCAATCGAATTAAGAGAAATTAGTAAAAAATAGTAAAGTAGATGCTTAATACCATCTACCCAATCTGGGTTCAGAAAAGGTCACAGCACAAACACATGTTTATTGAATATCATTGATGATATGATTAAAAATTTTGATGATTCAAATGTGACACTTTTAATCCAAATAGATTTCTCGAAGGCCTTTGACATGGTAGATCATAATTTGCTTTTAGCAAAATTAAAATATTACAAGTTTGGTTGGAGTGCTTTGCAGTGGTGCTCTAGTTATTTTATAAATAGATCCTTCCAAATTGAAATGTCATCTAATACTCATTCTGTTCAATCCACAGTTTTCCCATTATGTCGAGGAGTGCCTCAGGGGTCTATTTTAGGCCCTCTATTTTATTTATTATATGTTGCGGACTTACCTAACACCTTAAAATTTTGTACTGCACATTCATATGCTGATGATACGCAAATTATAGCAACAATAAATAAAAATGAAACTAAGAACACCATGGCGCTTGTCAATGTGGACCTAGAAAATTTTTCTACCTGGATTAAAAATAATGGCCTCTTAATTAATGCTAGTAAATCATCATTACTTGTGTATGGCACAAATATAACACCAACAGTTGTACTTAATGGTGCAACATTGCAACGTAGTACAGTGGTCAAGAGTTTGGGTATCTCTATTGATGAAAAATTGCTTTTTCGTGAGCACTTAATCAAGAAATTAACATCTGCCAAATTTAAACTTAAAATATTATACCAATACCGTTATTTGTTATCCTCTGAAGTAAAACTTCGACTTGTCCATTCATTAATTTTTCCAATGTTAGAATACTGTGCTTCTGTCTACATACCGAACTTAACTATAAAGGTGATAAACACAAAATTGATCTTTTTCAGAACAGTTGCTTGAGATATGTGTATAGTGTGCGAAAATATGATCACATCTCCCAATATCGCTCTGCAGCTGGTATGAATTTTATTAATAATCAATTAAAAATACTTTTAGTTTGTCTTACACACAAAATAAAAATTACAGAGTGTCTGTACGATAAACTAGTTTTGAAAAATGATTATTATAATTTACGTGGCAAGGACTTGTACACAGTACCATCTTTCAATAAAACTAAATATAAGAGCTCTTTTTCCTACTTAGCTCCAACACTTTATAATAATATTCCAAATGATTGGAAATCTCTGTCATATAGTTCATTTAAAAACCATGTACAAAACTTTTACAAATAACCTGTAATTAATAGTTAAGGTACGTGTAAACATTTGTATTTATTTTTGTCTTTAATTAATTTTGTCTTTTATATACTATTTCAGTTCTTATATGCATCTATTTATTGATCTATATATTTGATATTTTTGTTAGACTACATTTGTTTTTCTATGTAATTTGCTGGTTAGGTGGAAGAACAGCCTTGGCTGAACCTCGCCTTTGAGTTTTTCTCATTCTCAATAAAGTAAATATTATTATTATTATTATTATTATTATTATTATTATTAATAATGAATATTAATAAAGAAATAAAATGATATAATTGAAATACTTCGAAAATAAGGAGGTTTACAAGGTTACCCGACGTGTAAACTGAGTCTCCCCTCTTGTTGCTTAAACTCGGCCTCTAGCGTGGTTGACACGTCGGGTAACCTTGTTTAAGACAGTACTATCCCCCTTGCTCCTGAAGATGCCCCATACGACTGCGGGCGAAACGTTGAGCTCTGACTCAAAATATGACACAGTCCATTCCCGGAAAACGAATATTTCTCATGACTCAGACTGTAAAAGCCTACGCAATTATTTAACAATTACTTCAGTATTTGATATGACAATGTTTTTAATTGATGTAATCGCCAACGAATTTAACCTTTCTTCTTTTTTAGTATAATGTAAAAAAATATAAATAGGATTTAATTAATACAAGTTTGCTGCAACTGGAATTGTCAGCATTATGATTAAAGCTACACACTGAACGAGTCAATAAACTTATAATTTGATTTTTAATTTATTTTGCAATAAATAGTCTCAAAAAATGTCGCCCTAAAACCAAATTCGCCCCAGGCGGTCCCATGGCTTGCCTGTAGCTTGAGCCGGCCCTGGTTAAATTAGTTTCAAAAAATGTCGCCCTAAAACCAATTTCGCCCCAGGCGGTCGCCTGGTAGGGTATCTTTATAACCAGGGTATGGCCATGGGCCAAGATCGCCGCCATTGTCGGTAATTGATTTTCCTATTTATTTGTAATAAATGTGATATTATATTATAAAATAATATTAAATTATCACACTGTGAATTTATAAAGGTAAGAAAAATTAATTTATTTAAGAGATACACAATTATTATTAAGATATACATTTAGAGGTTATGTAGAATATATGACATGGGTTGTTATTATCACATCTAATTTAATATCTGTAGTTCTTATTTACATAATAATTGTATATTCTAAACTTACCTTTTAAAAATTTAAATGATTGTGCTTAATATTGGTAATTTTTAGTTGTTTTCAGTGACAGTAATCGTGATGGGTATCTTAACAAACTACCCAAGTAAATAAGATAAAATATATTACTTACACTTTAAATACATATTAAAATGATAATTAAATGTGTTTTTCATTAAAATAAAACAAATAGCCACGAAAATACATAATACTTTGCGCAAGAACAACACATATAACAGATGTCCCGGTAATGGCGGACGAAACGTGAGCCACGCCATGGCCATACCCTGGTTATAAAGGTACCCTATCGCCTGGCTTATCTGTAGCTTGGGCCGGCCCTGACGCCACGAGTAGTAATTAAACCCCAATTTACGAATTGTTGCCCCTCAACTATGATTCTTGATAAAGGATTCTTCTGAACAAACTTAAAAATCGTGTTGAGTTGAACTATTAACAATATTTTGGGCCAGAAAACTCTCATTCAGAATGTGAACAAATTTGACATGTCCTACTGGCCGCCATGACAGGTGCGCTTACAGCGCCGCCAACGAAATCTGCGGGTCCCAATATTTCAATATACATAGAATGAAGAAACATTCATTTGCTATTAATACATTTTTCATCAGTGGGATGTAAAAGCGAACTATAATAATAATCCGGTTCTGTAATCTTAGTAGAGGTACTATTAAACTGATAATGAAATGTATTCCGAAGGAAATTTGTGATTATAGCCAGTCAATAATCGTATATTAAACAATAATTACTTTCAAATAGGATGGTCAACGATATCAATTACTTATTTGCAGATAAGAAGAAACCATTTTATATACCCTGATATTTTATAAACTCCCATGTAGGTAACAGCATTAATTACTGTATTAAACTTTCATTTTATATTTTTGAAAATACGAGTTTTATGTTCTCCCTAAAAGCATATGAGAATGTCTAGAAATAAAAATTTTATAGGCCGTATTCATAGCAAGTTGTTTTATGTGGTTTATTTAGTAATATTATAAAGTATAATATTTTATGAGTACTTATGAATTCACGTAATATATCAGTCTTCATTTGTTATTTATCACCGGGGCTAGTTTATGTCCATCTCCAAGTTACTTCAAACGTGATCATAATAATTATTGTTATTACTCCAGCACCACTGGAAAGGAATATTATTTATACATGTAGCAGGCAGTTTCTTAAATTATAAACAACCCTGAATGTCTCAAAAAAATATTAATGAGACAGTACGGCAGTTATGAAGTTATGTGAATGTGACATTCATGTATCAGGAACGTAGGTTCCAAATACACATTACGGACATCACCGGCCATGTTACCAAAATGATAAAAAATATTAGTTCAATCGAAAACGAATAAAGTGAGAAATTCAAAATTCGCATTACTTCTTATATTAGCATATTAGCATAAAAATTCATTTACAAATTATATAAATCATTCAGTAATAGTTATTTATTGTACAAGTGTGTCTATTCGTATTTTGCAAATAAGTCAAGTGAGAAAAATGTTAGCCCACAAGATCGGTAAAATTTACTACTAAATAAATATTTATTAATAGATAATAATGTAATAGTGTAATATTTTTATTTAAAACATTTTTCCCTACAATTGATAGTTTATTTAGAAGTTATTTGAAAAGAAAAAATCTGATGTGGCCAACACATTACCTCCCGTCAATTCCATGTTTGAAATAGCAATGAACTTTAAGTAAAGTATCACTTCCGGTTGATCGTTCATAAACAAAATCTAATTTGTTGTTCCAATAAATAGAAAAGTCTGTAATACCAATTTTTGAATTATATTTTATTATGTTTTTCCTCGAAAATCTGTTAAGAGCTCTAAATTAAGTACCACTTCCGGTTTATCATATAGGTATAGTCAAAATCTAATGTTGTTTCAAATTATACACCTGTTTTAAATACCAAATTTGAGAAGTTTTGAATCATGTTTTAATATATTTTTTCAAGAAAATCTGTTTATAGCTTCCTGTAAAGTAGTACTCCCGGTTTATCAATTTTAGAAAACATCTAATATGTCGTTCTCATTAATATAAAAGTCTTAAATACTAAATTTGAAAAGTTTTGGATTGTACATCAATTTATTTTTCACGAAAATCTGTTCAGAGTTTCAACTAAAGTATCACTTCCACTTTATCAATTTTAGCCTATATCTTATATGTTGCTTCCCGTTACATAAAAGTTTTAAATACTAAATTTGACAAGTTTTGGAATATATCATAATATATTTTTCACAAAAATCTGTTCAGAGCTTCAAGTAAAGTTTCACTTCCGATTTATTAATTTTAGAAAAAAATGTCATTCTTATTAATATAAAAGTCTTAAGTACCAAATTTGAAAAGTTTTGGATTGTATCGATATATTTTTCACGAAAATCTGTTCAGAGCTTCAAATAAAGTATCACTTCCGGTTTATCAATTGTATTCAAAATCTAATATGTTATTTCCCTTTATATAAAAGTCGTAAATACTAAATTTGACAAGTTTTAGAGTATATCATAATATATTTTTCACGAGAATCTGTTCAGAGCTTCAAGTAAAGTATCATTTTTGGGTGATTAATATAAGCCAAAATCTAATATGTTGTTCCTCTTGACATAGAAGTTTTAAATGCTAAAATTGAAAAGTTTTAGATTATATTTTAATATAGTTTTTCATTAAAAACTATGATGGTCTGCAAGTAAAGTATCACTTCAATTTATCCAATTTTACCCAAAATCTAATCAACTCGTTATATGAATGCGGAAGCTTAAATACAGAAAATAGATATATTTGGAAGTTTGTTATAAGAGCTATCGTAGACGAAAAAATCGTCACATCATCGTGAAAATAGTAGAAACGTGTTGTGGGGATCCTAATTCGTGCTTATTTACTGAAAACTCACCATCGAATTTTTGGCACGATTACATTACCTCCCTTACCTACGGTATGACGGGAGGTAAAAATCAGACTTTTATCGTTATTCATTGATTTATGCATTTTTTGAGAAAAACAAAAGGATAATTAAAATGGCTTCTTAATATGACAACTTTTGTTCTATTGGCATCCGCAGAATAGAATGCGACACCAGCGAAATTTTATGGAACTAAATTAATAGCGGCCAGTAAGACATATCAAATATGTAAACGTCAAGAACCATCGTTTCATTTACTAGAAAAATAAGTTCTCAAGCTTTGATTGTGTAATTTCTTTTGAAAATGTTCGAAAAATAAGCGAATTAAAGAAAATTATAACATGTAAATCAAAAAGTACCGTGTTAAAGAGAAGAAAAACTTGATCAATTGCACTTATAGAAAAAAAAGTTTAAATATATCGAAAAGCTCGAAACTGATAAATAAATTTGACTGTTCCTTGCATTTCGCAATACATAATAATTATAGTATAATTTTGCAGCTTTGTAGTTTTAAGACAATTATTGACAGTATTTATAAATACAATTTATAGTTTCATTGACTTAAATTGTCGTAAATATATTTCGCCACAAGTAATAATTAATCACGAATTTATGACTCGTTGCCGCTCAACTACGTCTTTTAATGGCCGATTCGACTAAACAAACTTAAAAACTGCGTTAACAATATTTTGTGTCAGAAAGCGCTCATTCAAGCTGTAAACAAATCTGACATATCCTATTGGCCGCCATGACAGTTGCGCTTACCGCGTCACCAACGGATTCTGCGGGTCCCAATTACCCACAACGATCCACCATGTGTACAAAAAATAAATATTTATTCTTGAGACGTCGAACTAGTTATTTAAAATTCTAGCTACTAAATTATGCCTAGCTAATAGTGGTCCCATTTGAATACATCGAAGATTTAATAAACGCTGAGAAAATTCATAAATTAATTTAAAGTTTAAACTGCTTCATATATCTTCGAAACTGCGCCTAGTATAAATTTTCATCTCGCAAATAGTTTGCTAAAAGTTCCGAATAACAATGGTCAGTTTTTGCGCGGAGAATTCCTAGCAGAAAGCAATTAGATGCCGATCCAGAAACAATTTCACACTGCCGATATGTATTTCGTGCCTTTTAAACCCTCTCGGTAAAAAAGCCAGCTGCTATGCCGAATGCTGAAATGGTATCAGTTATAAACGTATCTGCCGTTAAATTTGCTTAATTCTCTTGTAATTCTCCAACCAATGACTTGGTTGTTTCGGACTGCTCTCCTTGCATATAGGGGAACTAATTTTAAAATGGCCATTCGTTGGCAAAAATATTAATGTTTCTTTTATGTTTTAAAATATGCTTATTAATATTTTTAATTAACTTAAAACCACTTTATACTTAAAATATTTTTAATTAACTGGTACAGTTTTGATGGCGTTTTTACGACTTAAAATAAAGGATCTGCTGTAGCTTGTAAATTAAATACTGTTGGGATCATTTTTATTTAACATGTAACCGTAAGTAATGTTTTTGTTTTCAACAAAATATTTCATAACATTTTATGTACAACTAATATACGTACATTTTGTGCATATCCATAGATATAAAAGACCACTCATACTCCACATGTGGAATATGACTATTTCATATTCATTCCATATTACCTCGGATGATTACAATACTCGCCTACGGCACGTATTCTAAACTTCATCTTCGTGTAATAGCATATATTATATGCTCGTTAAATAATATACTATTATTTTTATTTTGATGCTGACATTTTTATATTATTTATATTTAATATATGTATCAATTGTTTTCTTATTATATTAGATGGCAGATTTATAAAAACTGAACATATTAGATTTATTATCTCTGTATATGTATGTATAGGTACATTTCGATGGGCTGATTCTCAATCAAAATGAATTTTTCTAAAATTCGGAAAATTATTTCATATTTATTTCATTATTGCAGTGTACATATTTAGTACTCTACTCCCGACATAATTTTTTTAATTAAAAACAATGAACTATCTAATTAAGTAACTGACGTACAAATGATAATAAATTAATTCGTAATTATTTTTAATAAAATTCTTGTGCCGGCCAAAGGCACTAAAATTGTATTAATAGTTATTAACAAACCTAGGATTGTTATGACTATCATAACTGCGAGCAGATGTCGATTTGAATCCGAGCTTGTAGAGCGAAGATTTTAATACATCTAAGGCTTGTTATGATTCATAACATCCGTGGTTTGTTCAATAGTTTATCGGTTTCAGAAAATGAAAACATTATTAATAAAAATTATTTTTTGAAATTCTCTTATTAATGCTACTTTCAGAATGCCATGATAAACAGAACAATTATTTTGACATTTATTTCAATATGACAAATATTCAAATTATGTGATTTATTCCTCGGGTTTATTATTTCAGAATAAAGTAAAATGTGTTAAGAACGATACACTAACCTTATTTGTTTGTATTAATCAAGAGCATTATAATTTCATTTGATTTTATTTTCATTTTGTAGACTGTTGTTGACAAGTCAGTATGGTAATAATATTACCATACAGATACAGTTATTACTTAGTTACCAGTCTACTTTTGTATATGTAAACAAGGGTTTAATATCCGGAAACCAGTAAATTAAATAATAATCCAAAAAAAAAATAATTGAGAATTATCAAATCAAAATGTAGGTATAACGAGTGGCGCTCGAAATCCGTTACATAGGCATTTAACATAGGAAAACAGTTTTTCCTTACGCATTTCTTCCCAAATTATTTTAGAAAAAAATACTCCATGTAATAGTCGTAAACCATTTGTATCAATACAAAATAGCTATTTGTGTATTAAGAGCGCAAAATGGGACATTGTCGATTGAGAGGTTGTTATCTCTCGAAATCGACAATATCCATTTGCGCTCGAAACACACACATTAGATTTTTTCTACAGTCGCTACAATGGGGTCCTCCACCATAACAAAAATTTATTTGTTTCAAGTTCACAAAACTAGTGCAGTGAAAAAGTGGATGTCTTTTGGAAGCGTTCACACTAAACTTTTGCAGGTGGCAGCACAATTTATTTTATATTTAATTTTAATTTATCGTTATTTTCCATTCTTTTTGAGCTATTGATTCAATCTAATCTAGGCATTTTATAATTTCGTTTTTGTAAATGCCCTATTTTATTATGACAGCAGTGCGGCATTTTTTTTGGTTATGTAATATACCGACAGAGCAGTTATATGTCAGATTGACTTGTGAAGGTGGTAAATGTGTAACTACAGTGCTATTAGTTCCTGACTAAGCGTTTCCATTATGAATGCAAATAAGTGACATTTCTCAACATTGTATAGTTAAAAATTTGGACAGCGAGCGTTTTCTCTACTTTGTCGCGCAAGAGCGGCAAAGTGACATTTTGCGTTGACAAAAGAGAGCACAAATGGCTGCTTTGTATATAGACTGTAGAAAAAATTAATTTTGCATGCTTTGTAACGTCAGAAATTTGACACGAAAATGTAAAAAATCACGTCAAAATAGTGATGGCCATGGAATTTTAAACAAAAAGCATAATAAATATAAGATTTTTTTAGCTGTTTGAAAAAGTCGCAATATTTGACAGTTAAAACATCAATCATTTGTTTTCCTTTTTATTTTAATTTCACGGCTAGCGCTATTAAACTAAACTTATCAAAATTTTCATATTAAATATCTACAGTTACTAAAAATACGAAATTAATTTATGAATACAATTTTATGTTCTACAACTTTTATTTGAAGAATTTTTTTCTAAAATAATTTGAGGGGCAACGCGGAAGGAAAAACTGTTTTACCAAGTTAAATGCCTATTTACAACACCCTGTTTACTACGTTGCTGGTTATTCATTAAATATCGCAAAATCTTTTAGGGATCCTAAAACGTTCTTATACAAAAACATATACAAATATGTATCTCGCATACATTCTTATAATTGTTTTTGTAATTTGTAAACCTTATGATAATATCTCGGATAATATCTTTTGTCGAAATCTTCCCATAGAGACATTAATTAAAAGAGATTGTTAAACAGCGTTTAAAATTTTTAAATACCATTTTTTGTTGGTATATCAGCCGATAAATTATGCACAGTTAGGTTAGTGCAAAAATGTCAACGATTTATTCTATGTTAAGAAAAGTTTCCGCAAAATAGTTTCCCGCGTCCCACGGGTATAAAAACTTGACACATTTGATGATAATCTGTTATAGTAACTGTTTCTGCCGTGGAGAATACGGTAGCAAAACATTCTCAAAATTTAAAGTCATTTAGTGAAATGGTGCTAAACCACATAACAGAGATAAATATGTAAAATGCCGGCTATATTATACCTACCTGCGGCTGTCAACGACTGGTTTTACTAAATCAATTTCTCTGGCTACAAACAAATCGGTGCGGTTGGCAGCTGACCTCCCACAATCAAGCATTCTTCACAAACACAACAAATTATTCACATGCATGTGGATATCATCACGTCGTTTGTAGGTAAACATAAGAATATGTCAACTGATATTTCATCTTTATTTATAAATAAAACAATCGCTATTTAAGGGACTCTCTTTATCAATTCATATTAAAACTACTGTTAATTAACAGCGAGTTAACTTTATTCTGTAGAATATATTAATGGGAGTTTCTAAAAAAATGGATTTTTTTCATGGCAATCTAATTATTCTGTTTTAAAAAATCTGATGTGAATCCTATATTTGCTGTATATCAATTATCTGATTTAGAATATATGAATAAATGAACGGTGCATGCTGAAGTAAAAAATATGAAAATTAAATAAATAATTGTAATGAATTAATTAGTCAAAACAACAACAAATTTTTTGAACGATATCAAGTGTTTGAAGTTTATTATAAAAAACAATATAGACCAGGTGCTAGTGCTAATGTACCATGGTTTTCCAAATACTGACCCTTGGGGCTTACTTTAAATACCGTATGAACAATTTGTTATCTTCCAAAAAAAAACCATCTTCCCTGCTGTGGGTCATGACCCAAATTTGTTTTAAAAAATGATATTTTGGAATCTAGCTATTCTATAACGGATGTGCATTTTTTACCTCCCGCTACCCTTAGTAAGGGAGGTTTAGGAATCGTGCTAATAATCGCGTATCGAGATTTTGGTAAATGACCACGTTTTAAGGTCTCTAAAATCAAATTTTAACATTTTCATGATGATGCCTGTGTGTGTGTATGTATGTGTGGATCTTCCACTCTAACTCAAATACTATTATTCAGAAAAATTTTAAACCTTGTATTTCTACCTTGTTCTAATACGGAAAGAACCTATTAGATATTGGTGTAAATCGGATAACCGGAAACGGCACTTTAATTGAAGCTCAAAATAGTTTTTCTTCGAAAAATACCTTCAAATGTTATTTTTTCTATATATTTTATGGACAAATTTATAATATTATCTATAATTTAAATCCCGCAGTCTACGCTTTAAACAAGCACAACTCCCTGGTTATACAGTTCATATCGCAAATATATGTAACTGACAGATAAATGTCATTTTCAAAGAACTAATCATTTCAAATTAATAGTAACGTTTTAAAAAGGATAAATAGTAAGTAGAACCATAGTTACATGGAATGGATCTTAATACACTTTCCAGTATAATTAAATATGTAAGAATGTATTGTAAAATTGTCAGTTGGCTAAAGCCCGGATGGAATGGCATGGGCAATTTCTAATAGGTAAAATTCACAGCAATAAAAGGCTTCAGCGCCCTCTGCAACGATTGAAAATGAATGTTATAAGTAATAGAAAAAAATGGCTTATATAAAAGTTTTATTATTTTACATATACTATTTGATGGCAGATGTAGATATTTTTTATAAAGTCAGGTTTACAAGATACGGCTATAAAATTTTATTTTTCAAATGGCAACCTATAATTATTTTAATAAAATAGAAACCGCCATTTTTTTCTCTTTTCAACGATGTATTATTTTTTATTAATGTATTTGAAAAATTTCGAGAACAATGAGATAACTTAGAAATAATTTTTAAACATATATTATAGGTGACTATGTGAAAATAAACAAAACGTAACAATGTAAAACAATTAAATTTATGTCAAAAAATCTGATGTGGCCAGCACATTACCTTCCGTCAATTATATGAGGCATTTACGAAAATTCTGCCGGTGAACTGTTACCGGTAAACAGCTGTTTATCAGCTTATAGCTACCGGAACCGATATTTTAAGAACGCAAGTGGTAAACAGGGCTAGATCCATAAGTTATATATAAAAAAAAAATTTGAAACAGGTTAAAAATTTAATGTAGTTAACAAACTGAGTAGAGGCCTACTTTGAACACATTTCCAATTTTAACGCGCGTGCTTCGCTTTGCATCACTATCTTTTCTTGAGATTAGATTCTTCATGAATCCGGTGGATGAATCTGGCAGATATTGTACAATTGTCGAACACGGTAACTTTTTACCACTGGTGTTTTCGAACACAGTCGGTAGATGCGGTATCTACCGGTAGAATTTTCGTAAATGCCTATGTATTTTCTATAAAATCCATACAGAAAGTTCCTTGCAAAAGATTCTAAATTTCTTGTATGTACATTACTTTTCGACAGTTGTATGTATTTTATACAAATTCCATACAGAAAGTTTCGAGCAAAAAGATCCTATATTTCGAATAAAATTATAATTCAAATATACTACGAATATGTTAATTCCACTTGACACTGACATCTTTCAATCAGATTTTTATGAATATAAAAGCTGTTTCTAGCATAGCTGGCTAATTTATGAAATTTAATTTCTTTATAATTTTATAACTCTATATCCATTTAATATGAAGTATAAAATGCAGTTAAATCGTATAGAGAATACAATGTTCTTTAATAATTATAATAACATTAAATGTGAAAAAATAATATTTGCGATCGTTTTTTCAAGAAAAACTGTTAAAATCTACAAATGGGGGTACTTCCGGTTGACCAATTATAACCAAAATCTAATCAGCTCCTCATATGGATGCAACGAAGACGAATACGAAAGAATTATAATTTTTGGAATGTAGTTTTAGAGTTATCGTAGACGAAAATTTTGTTACACACACACACACATACACACACACAGACACACATACATACACACACACGCACATACAGACATCATCGTAAAAATAGTAAAATCGTATTCTAGGGACCTTAAAACGTGCTTATTCATTAAAAACTCACCACCGAAATTTTTGACCAAAGACAATACCTTCCTTACCTAAAGGTGACGGAAGGTAAAAAGTATACAATTGTTTGTTACTTAATTTAACTTATTTTGTAAACAAAAAAAAAACATTTTGAAATGTTTACGAAGAACGAATTATTTGATATGATTCTAATAATTGGTGAATCCACTGGAATCATAAGAAGAGCAAAAAGAATTTTCCGGGAGCGGTTTCCTAGACGTCGGCAACCGAGTTTAAGAACACTGAGAAGGATTTTTACCCGATTTCGAGAAACAGGTTCAGTTGAAAAACCAAAACGAAATACAGCTAATGTTATAATAAATGAAGAAACGGAAATTATGGTTTTGGCTTCTGTGTATGAAAATCCTCATATCAGTAAGAGAAATTTATCAAATTTAATTGATATTAGTCAAAGTTCTGCGTCCAGGATTTTAAGAAAAAATAAATTTCATCCGTATCATATCAACCTTACACAAGAATTGCACGGTAAAGATTTTGATAATAGAATTCGATTTTGCAATTGGGCGATGGAAAATATTAGAAGAAATCCGCTCCTATTAAGTAATATTTCAGAATATTTCGCGAAACATGCTGGCAGATGTTCGAACACATCACGTTCAACGCTTGAATTTTTGTATTACAGAACATGGTCGTAATTTTGAACATTTGTTTTAAGTTGTTTTTGTTACTAAATTTGTTGTTTTAGTTTGCTAAGTTGTATAGCACTGTTACGTTTTGTTTATTTTCACATAGCCACCTATAATATTTGTTTAAAAATTATTTCTAATATTTCTAAATTATCTCATTTTTCTCAAAATTTTTCAAATACATTAATAAAAAAATAATACATCGTTGAAAAGAGAAAAAAATGGCGGTTTCTATTTTAATAAAATAGTTTTAGGTTGCCATTTGAAAAATAGTCGTATCTTGTAAACCTGACTTTATAAAATATATATACATAATGTCATTTTTATGCAGGTCCCATACAGGGAATACCTAGATTCTAAAATATAATTTTTTAAAACAATTTAGGATCATGACCTATTTTAGTTAAATAAGTGCGGTTTTATCTTTTTTTAATACTTTCCTACCTCAAGTCGAAAAAATAGCCAAAAGTCGCACATTACCAAATCAGGTGAGTACCTATGGCGTGTTCTGTTACTTTTCTTTTTTTGCCAAAAATTGAAAAAACCCTATCTGGTTAACTCCATATTTTCATTCACTAAAATTTAAAAAATTGTTATTGTCAATAATTCTAACGTGATCCTCGTATCGTGCATGTGACAAATTTTATAAAATGATTTGAAAAATTTACCCGTTTTTGCATAAATATATATCACCCTGTCTTATTACCAATTTCCGAATGTGCCAATCTACTAATGTACAGTTAATTACATTTGTTTAAATCTTTGGAATAGGCGTAGATTGAAGAAATTTGTCTGAGTTTAAATAAAAATTGTTAGAAATATAATATTTTACGTTTACGCTAGATTAAAATCTAATATCAACCCTACACACATAACTACAAGAATAAACGTATCGGGTTATCCTCATAGTGTTCTACTTTTTATATAACCAATTTCATTCTATGATATTCCTTCTCTACTTCTAAAAGTCCTATGCCTGATCTTTGTGGGATATGGGCTTGGCGTTATTGGCGAGTTCCATTTGGATTAAACCTGTTTTCCGTTCCCGATCAAATGAAAATGTGATTGCGATGACGCGAGCGACATCTTGTGCGTGATATCGACTCCTGAGATATCATGTCAGACCGTTGGAGATGTGGAACTGGCAGATTCGATGGGATCGAGACGAGATGTAAGATCCGAAATGGAAATTTGAATATGAGATATTCAATTATGCATTAGATTGTACGGAGATCAATAAAACTTTTATTAAAACTTTTCTATACAGCAAAGACTGAGTTATTTGTCAGTGTTTGGAAAAGGTGAATTTATTATAGTTATGGATTTTGGTTAGCAATAAAAAAAAAATGGATTGAAATGTTTTAGAAGCAGTAAGATCTAGACGAGAGGAAACTACAATGCTTTTTACATAGGGCCAGGCTTGTCGGCCTTTCGTTGAGAAACGTAAAATTTCGCAACATTGGCTGGTAGCACAAGCATGGTTCTAACACCGGTGTCAACTAGAACCATTTCAACGAATTGACACATGCTTCAGGGTTCTTAACAAAACAGAGGCGTAAACTTTTAATTTTGGCTGTCGGTGCAATATTTTTATTTTAAATATGGGTACCTATGTTTTTATAAATGCAAATAATACAGTAAAAATAACATACTTATTTTATTATACATATATTAAATTATGTGTATACTCGTATTTAATATAAATGAATAATGTAATACAGGATACCTCTGAAATACGTAGACATGGCTTAAACACAGATTCCTAGACCCAAAATAACACGATTTAACTAAAATTACCTATATCCGAAAACCAAAAGTAAAAAAAAAAATGTTTATAATGACAGAACGCTTTGTTCAATTAAATTTGCTATGATTATCCATATGGATATGTCATCTTTTAAGATGATATTTTTGTTATTATTAGTGAACTACTAGTGTATGAAACTTACGTCTCACAATGATATATTCAATGGTAAACTTTTCTGTGTCAGTGTAAGTTATATCTGTAACGATTTAGGCAGAAAAAAAAATAGTGACTGCACAGTGCAATTTTTATAATAAATTTCATCTAGCAATCTGTCCAAATGTCAAACAACTAATTTTTAATTACCGTAACAATTTTTTATAGGTTACCAATAATCTCCTTCGCAATATCTTATAATTATTAACATACCCGTTTGTTCGACGTAATAGTAGTATTGTACTGTCATTATTATGACACGATTAAATAATGTCATCTTAAACAACTTGAAAACATTGACAATTTATTTTTACAATATATGATATGTAATTAAAATTATTGTGGGTGCTGCGCACCCACAGTTTTGCTTTCTGTGGGTGCATGTGCGTCCGTGCACCCACGTAGTTTACGCCCCTGTAACAAAATAAGTATGAAAATTTACTGACAGCCATAGTCAATAAATTTGGCGACATTATCTAAAATTCTTTAATATGATCTTTTCTTGACAAGTTTGTAAGATAAACAATTTAAAATAATGAAACTATATTTATTGAATATGGCTGTCAATACAATTTCGGCTTAATTAATATATTCGCAACACTGATTTTATTAATATGCTTGAAACATTTGCCAAGTCATTGACATGGTTATATTCGTGTTTCTCTCTCTCTCTCTCTCTCTCTCTCTCTCTCTCGCTTATCCCAAATGCGCTTGCGCGAGAGTGTGACTCTGATTAGAGAGAGAAAGGTAGACACACAGGGCCTAGCGACAAGATTGTATAATATTTTCCACTCCAATATATTCATAGGCTGGTAGCACGAGCATGGTTTTAACACCGATGTCAACTAGAACTAAGTCAACGACTTGGCACATACTTCAGGGTTGCTAAGAAAATCAGTGATGCCAATATACTAATTAATCCGAAAACAAACAAGTTAAGAAACAAAATCATATTAAACAATTCTAAATAATGCCGTCAAATTTAATGAATATGGCTGTGAGTACATTTTCGGCTTAATCAGTATATTGGCAACACTGGTTTGTTAACCTCCTTGAATTATGTGCCACGTCATTGACAAGGTTAGTTGACGTTCGTGCTACCAAGTATAGAGCTCATTGATTAGGAGCCTTTTCTAATAATATTAATTATTAAGCATGATTTCATCTACTTGACCTTAGATCATGTAGCTTACGAACTAGATGTAAAGAGTTGGGAACGCATAAGAGTGAGAGAGATAAATGTATACATAGCGCGACAATTGTGCGCAAACTCATGAGGTGCTCATGAATGTCTTTTCCACAGGCGTAGCGGGCAAAGCTTAAATACGGGGTTTTTAATTATTTTCATTTTTTCTGTGTCGAGATGTCGGATACAGCAGAATGACAAATTATTTGTGCGCGATTTGTGCAATATGGAATAAAAATAAATCTTCTTCGATTTTATTTCTTTTTTATATTTATTTACTATACTATGAAAAAAGCATAGGTGCGCCTATGGCATATATTGGCGTTTGCGCAGTTACCTCGCGCTATGAAAAGTTCTTTTTCTTTCTCCTACTTACAATAATGTATAAATCTATCTTTCTTACTCTTAAGCGTTCCCTAGAAATGCATAGTTTAGCATTGGGTTTCTTAAGCTATATGATCTAAGGTTTGTACCTACCTTTTTCTATGATCGATAAAAATATAATCTTTTCGAACGTCAAAATGAATAATAATTGCAAAATAAAACACTATGTACACCGTTGCTAACAGTATAGGACTATAAACAGGTAAACCATGTTCATGTTACGGTCAGAAAATTTTTGCTCTATTTTGGTTTTAAATATCTTATCTTACGGCTTGTATACATTTTTAAAAATTTGCATACCTACATGTATAAAAACTCATGAAAATAACGTACTTATTTCATTAAAAACTGTCGTAAATGCTTATAATGATAGAACGACCTTAAGATTAAAGTGTTGTTTTCATTGTGTGTTGGTTTTCCGTTTTACGGTAAACAATGCACTCTTCCACTTATATTAGATAAAAGGCATGACGATATATTTATTCTATTTGTGAGATATTTAGATGTGAAAGTATGTACAAAATGTAACAATAGTGCTGGAATGTCCGGGTGTTTTTGCCTGCACGTTCACGTTCTGTGTTCCTATTCTGTTCTGTTCTCCCATGTTGAGAAGTTCCAAGTTCCAAGTGTAATTTTATCACCTGGCACGCTGTGGTCGCATGACGTTCGTTTGTTTTTCCTCTTTTCTCTTTGTTTGTCGTGTACATCCGCCATCCGCCGTTGGAGCCGGATAACGTAGCCGAAGCCGAGCAGTTTTTTGCGGCTTCGGTTTTATGCTACAATCAAATTTGTCACAGATACGTCGAGTGCCAAAACAATTTCGTTCCCTTTTGATGTTTAAACCCGGTGGTTTACACGCTCAGCATCAAGTTGGCTTTGCTTGCTCTGTGGATGTGCAGTTGTTCTCTTGTTTCCAATCAAAGCCCACTGAGATTACTCAAAGCTTTACATTTTGCACGTAATTAAAACTAATGCACACATCAGCTAAGCCGAACTACACACATTATAATAATATCAGTCCTTTACCAACACAAAATGCCAAATGAACTAGAAGATATAACAGCTGATTTTCTTTATTGTCCTACTATGGACCATTTCTAAATTGAGTTTAAACCAATTGTATTTAATACACGTAAAGTAGCCTGTACTAATTTGTTAAGGATTATGTATTTTTATAGTACACTCTCCACGACAACAAACAGTGTCCGTGAAGTAACGCCTGGTAGACGCCCACACGTTTCGAATATGTCATCATCATTAGCGATATCTGCGTATAAAGCAAATTGATACACCCAGCAATGGGTAATATATAGTGATGATATATTTATACTTATTTTATTTATTTACTTATTTTTAAAATTCGAGAACGTTTATTAGATGTCACTGCAAGGATGCACAACTTTTGATAAATAAAATAAATAAATAAATAAATATATCATCACGGCATATTATCCATTGCTGGTTGTGCCAATCTGCTTTGTACGCAGATATCGGTAATGATGATAACATATTTGTACCGTGCGGGCGTTTACCAGGCGTCACCTCACGGGCACTCATAGCTGGCATGGACCCGGTTCCCCAGATTCGCGATCAGACATTCAGGCATGCGGCCACCACTTTTGAAAAAAATGACATTTAAATTATATTAAAACATCTGATGTAATGTAGCCAGCACATTACCTTCCGTCAGTTTCATATATTTTGTACAAATTCCATACAGAAAGTTTCATGTGCCTAAGAGATTCTATATTTCCAGTAAAGTTATAACACAAACATGTAAATTGCACTTGACACTGACATCTGGCAATCAGCATTTTCTTAATATAATACCGGTTTTCATAGTTATATTACAGCTAGATGCTTTATAAAATTTAATTTCTTTATAATTTTTTAACTCTATAGCCATTGAATATGAAGTACAAAATGTAATCAAATCGTATAGAGAATAAAATATTCTTTAATATTTATAATAACAGTAAATATGGAAAAATGATTTTTAACAGTTTTTTTAAGAAAAACTGTTAAAATCTTAAAATTAGGGTACTTTCGGTTGAGCAATTATAACCAAAATCTAATCACATCTTCACATGGATGTAAATAAAAGCAATATGAAAGAACTATAATCTTTTGAATTGTAGTATTTGAGTTGTCGGATCCGAAAAAATCGTCACACACATACACACATACATATATACGGACATCATCGTAAAAATAGTAAAATGTTAATCTAGGGACTCTAAAACGTGCTTATTCATCAAAAACCGATTTTTTTTACCAAAGATAATACCTTACTTATCTAAAGGTGATGGAAGGTAAAACTGTTACGACTGAACAACTATGAGAGTGGATTGAAAAGTTTGCAACCTAATACAGAGAGTGTAGCACTAAACGCACAATTATTTTTAAGAGGTTATGTGAGGTGACATTAGTGTTAGTTTTACATTAATATACTAAAAAATATAACTGTGTAGTAATCAAATACCTGCACCAAAGCAAATTCGACAAGTCATGGAAAATATTTTGAAATATCTTGAAGTTCATACACAGTTGTAAAAAATGGACTACAGAAAACTGAATTAAAACGTGTGAAGGAAATCATTGAAGATGATCCTCGTATTGGAAGATCTGCGACTTTAACCATGAACTTAATTCACGATATGATCATGGCAGTTTGGCGAATCAAGGTTCGAGAAATGGCAGAGGCTGTGGGCTTTTCCTATGAACGGATTCAAAACATTCCAACCAATGAGTTAGGAATGAAAAAATTTCTGCGAAATTTCCAATTCTTAAATAAATAACGTAAAACAAAATAAATATATCATGATAGATCTCAAAGCTACTATTTGATATATGGAAATAATTTTCAAGTATTAAATTTTTGTTTTTTTAGAATATGTTGAAGTACCTACTCTGTTTTCTTATGGAGTATAAAACACGTTTGAGACGATAACAAGTGATGTTAACAAAAGCTTTATTTCTTTTTTCTCTGATCTGCTTCAACTTACTCTTTTGAATCGGATCAGATATTTTGTTGTTCCATTTGTTGAAATCATTTTACCTCCACTCACTTTCATTTCGATTGCATTCAGATCTAGCTGACTCACCTTTTGAGATGAGTCAAAGACTTCAAATCAGTAAGTTACTTGTTAGGCAATCCGTAATATATAATTTATAAGACATGATTTTATTGTGTACTTATATGCTTTAATGCTAGTTTCATTTTAATTGAACTAATATATTTCTATAAACTATTTGCAATTTTGCATTTATTTGTTACTACAACTAACTAAAATAGTTATTAGTAAAACAAGTGTTAAAAGTGACTTTGTATAAATCATGTGTTGCATACATTATTCTTTCTATTACCAGAAGATACCAGCCTTCTAATGATGGCCTAACAGCCGAAATTGTAATAAAGTCATTGGTAAAATTTGTGAAAGTAAGCGAATTTTTTTATCAATATCTTCTACATTACTTTCTATTACCATTACCCTATTACCGACATTTCAAATTTACATATAATACTTATTAACAGAAAGTGTAAATTTATGAAATACCAAAATCATGTCTGAAAATGTCAAGTTAAACAATTGAAATTTGTTTAATTTCTTTAACACCTACTTTAAAGTGACACTTTATCTGTTGAAATGTCGTTAATATAGTACCTACTGCAAAAAATAAAAGTTTGCGCCTGTTAGAAAGCTATTATAGCACCCAAAAGGGTTCGTTAATAGATATAGTGCTGGAACAGATTAGTATAGTTTGTCTGGCGAATGCAAGTTGACGTCTAAATTATTTAATAGATATGGTTTCTTTTCAAAACC
>OY720454.1:13294001-13306501 GCA_963082715.1 Harpalus rubripes
AGCTATTTATGATATTAGTGTTAAAAGTGACATTTTATTTTGTGAGAAGGAAGTATGGAACACGACGCGAAGCGGAGTGATCCAAACCTTTGAACAAAATAAAATCACTTGTAATATCCAGATTTTAGTGAATAAGCACGTTTTAAGATCCCTAGAATCCGAATATAACATTTTTATGATGATGTCCGTAGGTGTGTGTGGATGTGTGGATGTTGGATTCACGATTTCTCAAATACTAAAAGACTTAAGACATTTTTAACTACGGATTCCTCAATCTAACAATAATGGGAAGAGTTGTTTAAGTTTTGGTAACAATTGGACAACCGGAAGTAGTAGTTACAAGAAAAAAATCATCTAAATATTATTTATAGAAAATTTATGTAAATACTTATATTTAAGAACGTTAAATTCTTTATTCGGTAAATATAAATTCATTATTATATCTTCTGTAGATTTAGAGATAAAGAAATGCATATAAAATAATTTGATGTTAAAATTATCAGAAGTAATATCACAAGACCTCCTGATTTTATCGATAAATTTTTATTTTGCACGAATTTTTTTGCTTAGCAACAAAGACGAAAGCAAACTGCATGGTAAATCTCGACTCCGAAGGAGGAGGGGTTTTACCTAATGTCAATTTGCTTGAGTGATTTTGCTTAAAAGCAAAAAGAATGAGTTTAAAAATAAAAGTTTATCTGAGAAAATCAGAGAGGTCGTGTGGTATTTGGTGAGATAAATTCCAAAGACAACGCAAAATGAAACAATTTAATTATTAATATTTTATTTTTAAACTTGAAATATTAATTAACTGTCACACTGACAGTTATAAACAATAACAACAGTTTATTTACTTGGTAGCGGAAAATTATCGGGGTAACGGAGTTTTATCAGTATAATACTGTTCCCATTTGTTGAATTTTCAAGTGTTTTGCATCATGATTGGTTAAAAACTTGTCGTTGGAATTTGTCAGATCAAATTACTTCAAGGCAATAAATTCAAATGTTTGTAACAGACACATAAATGTCACTGTCAAAAATATTTGTATGCCACTGTCAAAAATATTTGTACATTATTATGAAGATTATGAAAATAAAAAAAAGTCAACCACGCAAAAGAATATACGTAAAAAAGAATATAAAAGGAATTTGCGAAAAAATGGAAAGGAAAAGGAAAGTAGAAAAATAAAATTTCAGGATATTGAATATAAAGAAAATGTATGTATTGTACATAATTTATATTAAAATATCCCATAGATTTTGCAAATATATGTGAGAATTATTTTTGAATATTTTTCGTTTTATGCGTACAACCAGGTAAAATATCTGGCGAGAGGTTATGTGCTGGCCACATCACTATTTTTTAATTTAACTTTGTATTGCTAATTATTTTTTGACATTCACTTTTAACACTAGTGTCAAAAGTGACAAGGGTCTGTCACTTTTAACACTGATGTCATAAAATGCCATTTTAACGCTAAAAACAAACATTAAAAAGCCCACTTTTAATAGATTTGTAGAAAAAGAATATTTTACTCACAAGCACAAAGATCAGCAGAAAATGTTAACTGCATGAGGTAATTTTCACGAATGGTAAAATGTTTTTAAGTATGGCATACATTAACTCCATTCCATAGCAACAAATAGAAGTAACAGTTTATTTGTTAGTGAATTTAAAAAAAATACTCTTACCGAATTTTAAGTTACTACAATACTAAAACCTATGCCAAATATTTAAATTTTAAATGGCACAAAATTGACCCTCTGTGTAGCACTCCCCACGCCAGAAATGAGTGCCCGTGAGGTGATGCCTGGTAAATGCCTGCACAGTACAAATTTGTCATCATCATTACCGAAATCTGTGTTCAACGCAGATTGGCAAACTCAGCAATGGGTAATATGCCGTGATGATATAGGTACCCACTCGTATTTATTTATTTAATAAAAGTCCAAAATTGAATAAATAGGTTCAACGATTGTCATGTACAGACTACCAGTTATTTTTTTGTCAAAATAAATTCTAAATGGTTGTCATTATTATTTCCTCAAAATTGTATAATAGTTATTTATGTATTAGCACAAAATTAACAGGTTATAGCATGCGGGAATATTTCAAGCTCGACGCGTAGCCTATATCTAGTGATCTATATATATATATATATATATATATATATATATATATATATATATATATATATATATATATATATATATATATACAGGGTGATTCATCGGTCTGTCCTCTCTTTATAACTCTTTTATTTTAAGTCAGATAGAAAAACTCTTCAAATATAATTTGTATGATATAGTATTTTCTATCTACGTACCATATCCATTTGTATACTGGATGCTCCATTTAAGCGCAACAATATGTAACTTTATATTTCTTAATGGAACACCCTGTATTTATTTACTTATTTTGATAGTAAATTAGATTCCCATTAAAAAAGTATTAAGTAATAAGGGGTGTAAAATTATAAATTAAGAAGTTATTTATCTTTATTCGTTGAATGATATGTTCCTATCATGTTATTATTAACAAAGTAAGCTATGGATAATTTGATCAATTGTTTCGAATTTAAAGAAACAAGTTGTACAAATACTCTTAGTTTATCATTGTTGATGTAGATGTGAAAATGAATAATTCAAATTTTAGTAAAGATGAGATGGTTAATATAATATTTATAATAGAAAAATCTATTGAAATTGAAGGACAAGTTTTCGACAATTTATTATAATTTTGCATTATTTAGTCTGTCACTAAATTTTAATAGCTTCCTTAGAATTAGTGTAATGTTTAAAATAAGTATTAATAAAAAAGGATCAAAATTTTGTATTATATTATAGGTTTTTCCACTCTGAACTACTATTTTTTATGAACGTAAATAACTTCTTAATTTATGATTTTAGACCCCTTATTATTTAATACTTTTTTAAAGGGAATCTAATTTACTATCAAAATAAATAAATAAATATAGGATATTCCATTAAGAAATATGAAGTTACATATTGTTACGCATAAATGGAGCATCCTGTATACAAATGCATATGGTACGTAGATAGACAATAATATTTCATATAAATTATATTTGAAGAGTTTTTCTATCTGACTTAAAATAAAAGAGTTATAAAGAGAGGACAGACCGATGAATCACCCTGTATATATATATATATATATATATATATATATATATATATATATATATATATATATATATATATATATTTCTGGATAAATAATACATCATTAAATGGCCTCTAAATGGGACAATTTTTGTTTAAGTTAACTGACTTATATTTCTCGTGTTTCCCATGTTAAATACATTATCCTGCGTACTCATTATTGTAGTAATTCTTTTAAATATTCTTGATCTAAAGTAGCTCATTTTAACTTAACCGAATCAAATCATACATAATTTTTGCAAAATAACCAAGTCTTTGTACGAACAGTACATGGTGCCCATTTTAAAAGTTCCCGCCTGAAAATTCATGAATCGGCAATCCATGATACATTTCATAAGTGACTTGGTTTTTAAAATTTTGTTTTGCTCTTATGAAATGTATTCTGTTTCGCCTATTTTTAAATTTTCAGGCGGGAACATATAAAATGGGCACCCTGTATATGAAAACATCAACTTTTATTCAAGATAATCGTACAAAGGTTTGTTTTTATTTCTTTAATATTTTACAAGTTTTAATAATTCTTAGCGATTCTTGTAGGTAACTGTGCATTTAATTATTTACAGGTATTTGTATTTGACGAGACGCGAATAAAGAAGGATTTATGAAGCCTTGCAATTCCTTTGAGACAGTAAAACAAAATAATAAAACTCCTAGACTAACAGGATATAAATAGTTTAAGCGTTTGCAGCATTCTTTACTTTCGTCTAAGATATATCGATGTCATTTTTGTGATTAATTCTATCCAATTTTGTTTTGACGTGGTAGATACGTGATAAGTATAATAAGCATTGGTTAATAATGTTGTTTCGGTATTAGAAAAGTAGGATCACAGTCTGCATGTGTGTGGTTCGATCGATTTATTTTCAAGTAAATTATATATAAACGTGTATTCTATTACTTAAAATGTTATGCTGTGTATTTTGTACATAATGTTTGTCTTTATTTTTTAAGATATTGAACTAGTAGATCGAACAAAGAAATACTTGAGATGACCATCGCATCATTTCTATTTATAAATAAAGCAGATTAGCAGAAAATTCTTCGGTGATTAATAACTGACCATTAAATTAATGAATATAATTTGGCTAATGACAAGCTCAGTTACAAAAAGTAGAATCTTATGCTTGACAAAATTCTGGATGTATATTGATTAATATCTTGCAAATAGAGTAAGAAAAAAAACCGGTGTGGTTTTTATAATACAGTTATAATAAATTTTCGATATAAAAACTAATTATAGTGAAGTATATTACAAGTTTGTTCTTAATATTTGTTAATTATAGATAGATAAACATATTAATCATTATTATAAACCGGAGTTACTTTGACATAGTTTTTAAGAAACTTATTAGACATAATTATTAAGAAAAAGACATATTTAAATATATACTCGTATGTATAATGTAAGTTATTCACCATTCTTTTCTTCCACTTTTTAAAACTCCCAACCATACTTCTTTGGGAATACCTTGCGACTAATTTCTGGGAGACTTAAGCCTTTTTACCTTCCGTCACCTTTAGGTAAGGAAGGTATTGTCTTTGGTCAAAAAATTCGGTGGTGAGTTTTTAATGAATAAGCACGTTTTAAGGTCCCTAGAATACGATTTTACTATTTTTACGATGATGTCTGTATGTGTGTGTGTGTGTGTGTGTGTGTGTGTGTGTGTGTGTGTGTGTGGATGTGTGTGTGTGTGTGTGTGTAACAAAATTTTCGTCTGCGATAACTCTAATACTACAACTCCAAAAATTATAATTCTTTCGTATTCCTCTTCGTTGCATCCATATGAAGAGCTGATTAGATTTTGGTTATAATTGGTCAACCGGAAGTACCCTAATTTGAAGATTTTAACAGTTTTTCTTGAAAAAACGATATTAAATATCATTTTTTCATATTTAATGTTATTATAAATATTAAAGAATATTTTATTTTCTATAAGATTTGATTGCATTTTATACCTAATATTAAATGGATATAGAGTTAAAAAATTATAAAGAAATTAAATTTCATAAAGTAGCCATAGCTGTGGAAACAGCTACTATATTAAGAAAATTTTGATTGAAAGATGTCAGTGTCAAGTGAAATTGACCTAGTGTGTTTGTCTTATAATTTTACTGGAAATAGGTATAGGATCTTTTGCTTTCTGTATGGAATTTGTATAAAATACATACAACTGCTTTAAGGTAATGTACAAGAAATAATAATAATAATAATAAATCTTTTATTTCTGCAGATACATTACACTGTGTATAGAAAACGTCACAAAATAATAATTTTCTGTATGAAATTTGCATAAAATACATGCAACTGCCGGAAGGTAATGTACAAGAAATAGAATATTAAATTTAGTAAGGAACTTTCCGTATGAAATTTGTACAAAATACATAGAACTGACGGAAGTTAATGTGCTGGCCACATCAGATTTTTTTATTTAATAATAATAATAATCTTTATTGGAATTTAGAGTGTAAAACTTCATTGCAATAAACACTTACACAATTGCAATTTGCAGAAGCGCATCTAGCGAAAAAAAACATAGAACTAATGGTTGCTAAGGTTACGACTTCCAAACACAGAACTGTCACCTCTACACTCCAGGGGGGGCAATTCTTGAAATATGAGATGTGAGTGAGATTTGACAGAAGTGAGAAAAAACGTCACGTGACTTAAATCTCATGTAGTGAGAATTTTTCTTTAATTCTTGAAATAATTTTGTCATCTCACTACTTCACATTTCATCTCACTTGGTGAAAATTATCTCCCCAACTTTTTGGTGGTGAGAATCAATGACACTCGTTAAATGTCATACAATATTTGAATTCACCGACGTAATATAATCATTAATTTTTGAATTTCAAAAAATAAAAAACCATGGTTGACGAAGCAGAAATAGCTGCTGCCTTAATGCATTTAGAAAACATAGAAATAGCCAATAATAGACAGAGGAGAAGATTTAATATCAGTCAAAATCCTTTTGAGCTCTCAGACAGAAGTTTTGTAAGATTATTTCGGCTTAATAAAAATTTAGTAGATCATTTAGTTAATCGTTTGGCTCCAAATTTATCCCATCCCAGTCGTAGTTCATCCCTAGACATTCAAACAAAAATTTTAACCACTTTACGTTTTTTGGCTTGTGGGGGGTATCAACTTGGTGTGGGAAATGGTATAAATTTAGCTATAAGTCAATCATCCGTAAGTAGATGTATCGACGAAGTTTGTTTGGCTATTAATAATAATATGTTTGGCGAATGGGTACGCTTTCCACAAAATTTAGAAGAGCTTAATGTTACAAGAGCCCTATTTTATCAGAAGTATAGATTTCCCGGAATTGTCGGTGCCTTAGATTGCACACATGTGGCAATTTATCCCCCAAACGTGGACGAACACATTTATGTGAATCGAAAAGGCTATCACTCCATTAATGTACAATTGGTGTGCGACAGCAATTTAAAAATTATTAATGTAAATGCAAGATATCCTGGAAGCACACATGACGCATTTATATGGAGAAATTCTAATTTAAGAAATTCTTTAGAAACTTTAAATCGCCAACATCAAACAATGTGGTTACTTGGGGATTCAGGATATCCTCTTACTCCTTATTTAATGACTCCAGTAACAAATGCTCAGCCCAATACCCCAGAAGATCGGTACAACACTGCTCATAGACTGGCAAGAAATGCAATAGAAAGATGTAATGGAGTACTTAAATGCCGTTTTCGTTGTTTATTAAAACATCGAGTACTACATTACAAGCCGGAGAAGGCATCACTTATAATTAATGCATGCTGTGTTCTTCATAACATGTGTGTTGACGCAAATATTCAAGATCCAGACTTAGAGGAGGAATTTGATAATTTAGATTTTGGAAACTTTAATGTAATGGGACAAAATTTATATAATAATTTAAATATGCTAAATGCTGGAAGAAGAATAAGACAACAAATTGTAAACACATATTTTAACTAGTTAAATAAAATTTCTATTTTATTAATTTAATTAATTACTTATTTGAACAAAAAACTAGGTACTAATATAAATTAATTGAATATAAAATGAACCAAGCAACTAATATTCAATATTTTTTTTCCAAAATTTGTGCAATTTTTTCTTGCAGTGTGGCTTGCTTTTCTAATGCATCAGCTTGCCGATTTAAGGCATAAGTTTGTTTTTCCAATATTTCTATTTATTTTTCATAATACCATCTCTTCAATTCTAATTTCTTTTCTGTAACATTTTTCAATTCTTCTACAGCTGTAAATGACCTATCAATTTTCGATTTTTTTTGTTTTGGTGCAAGTGTAGGCTGGGGTATTGTTTTTTCTTGTTCTAGTTCTGTTAATGTTAAATGGGATGTGGACGTGGAAGGCATTTCAACTAAATTTGTTTCATTTAAGGATATCATATCTAAATTAATTTGAACAGCAGATTCTTCAATACTCTCGTGTCCGTTAATAATAGTAGTGCCAATTAAATTTACAACCGATTCTTGTATGTCTGACAAATTGTCATCCAATATAGGCCCCCCACCAGTTCCTCGTTTATAAGATTGAATTTTTGCGGCTTTTTCTTTGCTATTTCGGCGTAAATCTTGCCAGCACTAAATCGTGAAAAATACAATTCATTAATTATTATGCTTCTCAATATGTATATATTTACCTTTTTCCATTCTTTAGAATTTTTGTTTGCCCCACACATACTATTTAGGATAGTGCTAATTTCATTCCATAAATTTTGACTAGCTTGATAAGTAAATGAAGAATCGAATTTATTTTTTAATAATTTTGGATGGTCTGTTATAAAATTTAACAATGCCTGTTTTTGTTCTAAAGTTACATACTTTTTCTTTTCCATTTTTGTCAAATATGACAGTAAAGGTAATTGAAGATGAATGCAATGTCGTACTGTTAATGTCAAAAATACAAATATATCCATAGAAACAATAATTTCTATTTCAAATTTCTCACTTGCTAAATCATGGCCATTTAGATTGGTGAAATATATCTCACCTTGTGTCGGGAATTCAAAAAGTGAGAAAATATGAAATGAGATGAGAGTGAGATGAAATTTTATGTCACCTTGTGAGAAAATTCTCATATTTCAAGAATCGGTATCCAGCCATCATTCATTTGCATTATCGAATGATCTTCAATATTATTAATAGTGTTTCTGACGCGACGAGACATTCTCGAATCTCGTCTCGTCTCGAAATTTCTCGTCTCGCCGAGACGAGAAAGCTTTTTGAACTCACGAGATGAGACGATACTTACATGTCGAGATTTTCGATTCTCGACAATTATTTGTATTTTTAAAAGTACAGTTTTTTATATTTTCATTGGAACATTTTGTAAATTTGTATTAAAAAATTATCATATTTTTTAAATTATAAATCTAATACAGGATATCGGCTTAATGAATATTCTGCAACGAGCATTTTGTGTTTAAAATCATGGTTAACAGAAAACTTTACAACTGGATAAATAATGTAACAACACCTCCAGACGTTAAATTTTCAACTTGATTTAAACAAATAAAAGCAGTTCGAATGTTTGACAGCAATGTCCATTATTTTAAATGATATCTAACTTCGCTTTTCATTATTTTATTTAAGCAAAGCATATGAACACTACAGCGAGCAGTTGATTAGCATTGTTTTATCTCTCAGCTTATTAATTATTTTAAAGAAAAATACTTCAAATAAAAGATGCATATAATTAAATTTTTCTACGACTATTATTTGAAGTATTTTTCTCTAAACTAATTCATAAACGTTTGACAGAGATAAAACAATGCTACTCAACTGCTCGCTAATCACCTTTACTTAATCAATGTTTATACTAATAATTAACATTGTTTTTATATTATACATTTTATTACTCTAAAATAAGTTTTGTTAACTTGTTGTTTATTTGTAATAAATATATAATATAAACATATCATCATGGCATATTACCCATTGCTGGGTGTGCCAATCTGCTTTGTATGCAGATATCGGTAACTGTTCATGATTAAGAACATCATTTTATTATTAGAGTAGTGCTGTATCAAATTACTTTGTCTCTAAACTTTGTAGTTTGTTGTATAAAATTGATACTGAAGAAAATAGTTGACTCAATTTTTATAATAACCCTGAATATTATTTATATGTTTTTACGGTAAATAATAATAAATTACATATTGGATCCATTAAAAAAAATCGAGAAATCTCGTCGAGATTCTCGGCCGAAACGAGACTCCATTGTTCGAGACGAGAACAAATCGAGACCACAGTTATTTTTTTGTCTTCTAGACGAGACGAGACGAGATAATGTAGTTTCTCGGCTCGATCGTCTCGTCAGAAACACTAATTATTAAACAAAAAAGTTGCTTCAAACTCATTTTTAAGAAAACAACAAACAAAACAAATTAGTATAGTGAATTAGGTAATAACACGAATGACAGATGCAAACAGAATGACAGGTACAATACTGGAGAGGGACGGAAGACAACGAGCGGGGATTTATTTGGATGCAAGATCTTTTATCTCTCTCGCAGCGCTCTCTTGCGTGTGACGCACAATTCTGTGTCTATTATGTAAGTGTCTATTGTTGATATGGGGGTGAGTCAATTTTCCTCACAAAAGTTTAGAACCTTGCTAATTATTCGTTGCGTTTGAGGGAGGTGAGACGATAAAAACGCCACAAACATCCAAGCCCCTGGTAAGAAACGGATCCACGAACCTCAGGGCCGAGCGATGACGGTAGCTTTGAGCGCTATTCACTGCCTCAAAAAGCACGACCACCAAAACGGCTTCCTGTTTTATATTTGTCAATTTTTCTGTCAATATAAAGAAGTTGACCAAGTTCAATAAATTGAACTTAAAATTATATAATAAATTTACCAATTTCTAACCAATTGTTTACATTTTATATATTTTTTTCATATTGAAATATTAAAAGTCATTTACATGTAACAGACATATTGGTGTGTTATTAAACATACTAGAAAGCACTAAAAAAATGAAGGAAAATAGAACATGCTCTGTTTCCAACTTATTCAGCGGCTTAAAATTAACACAAAAATTGACAAGTGTAATGCAAGTGTTTTAAGCACAATTTCTAGAACGTGGCCATGCTTCTAAAATTAGCAAAACAGTCAAATAAATTTTTCGTGACTAAAAAAATGCAAAAGCTGCGAACCAAATTTCTGCAGGACATAAATATCAATTTTCAGCCTGGCTTAATAACTGTCAAATTAGAAATTATGATTTAAAAATTCACCCTGATGAATTATATATTTTTACTCACGGTATGAAAAAAAATATTAAATTCTAATGCGGGAGTTTAGTCATGTTGAAATGTAATGATTTTTCCACATTACTGCAATACTACATATTCAATATTACTATTAATGCAATAAAAGTAATAAAATATAGCGTATTTTTTTGTACAAACGATATTAAATTTATCGTTAGTTAAATCGCCCGCAATATAGTGACGTATGTAGCATCTTTGGTTCGCCGTAGTTGTCCGTTACGAGCGCTAGTTTAGAATGAAAACATGAACGTATGTCTTCTGTATTTGATATTAAAACGTCAAATTCAATGTCAAATCGCAAAATGCAATTATTTTATTGTAACTATGTAAATGTAAAACCTAGAAAATACGATAAACACAGAAATCAAATTGTTAAGTGTCAAATGTAAACAAAAACAGGTGGCCGTATTTTGCTTCTGTCTCTTTCTATGAAACACGTTTTGGGTACGTATGTCGAGACCTAATTCGACCATAGTTGATGTTATGTACGCCTAATAGCGGGAAGAAAATATTGCAAAAGTTTAACATTTTTTCTCCAGTATTTTTTAAAATTTTAAAATTAAAAACGCTTCAGGTTTAAAAATATTTTTACATATAAAAAATCAAAAATTCGAAAACTCCCTCATTAATTTAACTTTCGCAATTTAATTTCCCCGATGTTAAAATTCGAATCACGATAATTAAAAAAAGATGAAAATTAAAAAATTCATAATTTTCCAAATAATATTGACCAAATTAATTTATATTAATTAATGTTTTCAAAATTTGGTTGAAAACTATTTACTTTGCTAATGTTTCAAATATACGAAATGAGATTAATAATAAAGACATTACATTTTATTTCTACAAAAACATTTAAAGGTATCTTATTAGAGCATCTATATTTTAAAATTATGCAGAGTAGTTAACTCTCAACATGTCAAACATATGCTTATTTGGAAATGCTATGTCATAGTGAATTTTAACTCAACAAAAGGTCAAATTTGAATTCAGGTTATTTGAAACAGTAATATAATTGCTTTTTGTAATATAATACAAATTGATTAATTTTGGTTTATATACAATCCAATTACACATACTGCTGGCTAAATTGTTAAATGTAAATATTATTATGAAGCATATTTTACACTCTACAATCATGGACAACGGACAAGATTTAAAACAAATAACAGAATAATTCACAATGTGCAGTTTAAAATAGAATAAATTTATAACCATAAAACTGAACTTCATTGAAAAAAATCTGGTGTGGCCAATACAATACCTCCCGCCAGTTACAGCCCGAGTCACAAAATGGTTAAGTTAATCCTTATTTTTGGATTAGCGAATTTTATTCTAATTTTGACAGTTTATTTCTTAAAATACAGACTAATCTAATCCAAATAATTACCTTTTTTTAAACCTCAACAGGATTAAATCCTAATTACAGAGTGGGTTCACATTCACACACATCCATGCCTTGGATTCGAACCCATTGCCCTGAGGGCACTCATGACATGAGGCGTTGCTCTAACCATTGAGCCACCGGAACTATAATAAAATAAAGATTACATTTTAAATATCGGGATAGAATAGAATTTACTAATCCAAAAATGAGGATTAACTTAAATATATTTGTAAATCGTTAATTTTTATTAACTTAAATACATACCTATATATTTACTTATGCTGGAAACTGTATTGAATTCCTTTTCTATTGTTCTATTTACTTTTTTATTTTTTAAAACGTTACTAATATTATTTTGAAATGATCAGTTCTTTGCTAGTGACATTTATCTGTCAGTTACATACATTTGAATAACTGCGTTTTGTTTGTTTCAAGCGTAGGCTCTGGGATTTAAATTATAGATAATTCCATATAGAGAGTTTCTAACAAAATATCCTATATTTCCATTAAAATTATAACACAAATATACTGTCGACTGCACTTGACAATGACACCTTTCAATCAGAATTTTCTTAATATAGCAGCTGTTTCCAGAGTTATAGCATAGTTGGCTAATATATATGATATTTAATGTTTT
>OY720454.1:14021501-14079001 GCA_963082715.1 Harpalus rubripes
AATACTGAATTAAATAATGCTATGTAACGAAGCATATTTAGACAAAATCACAATAGGCCCGGAAACGAAAACACTTCAAACCTCACATGTAGTTGTCAATTATTTTTATATAAAAATGAATGTAAAGCAATTTTATTTATACAATATTCATATTTTAATTTATAAATTTTACTCTTCCCAATTTTCTTCATGTATACTCGTACATATGAATACATGCTTCTATAAACCTATTGTTGCACTACATATTATTCTTATTTTAGATAATATGTATTAATTTTTACACTGACAACTAAATGAAATTTGAAAATATTCGAATATTTATCTCTGAAGCTTACTTCATATTCATTGCAGACCATGTCCAGATTGATACAAGGGCTAAACTCGGGCAACGTAGACTAGGTTTAAACTGGGTCTAAAATTTACTATAAATAAGTCCAGGGTGGTCTAAGTTACACTTAGTTTAAACCTAATCTACTTAGACCTAGTTTAAACCGGGTTTATCTCAGTTACTATGAATACCGCTGTTTTGTGTCTCATTTACTGAGTTTACATGCAATTTTGAAACCGTTTTAAAACGTTTTTAGTTTTGAAAACGTCATGTATACAGTGTCAAAACGGTTTTGAACTATCTCAAACCAAAACTAAAATTCATGGGTTGGACTTCAAAACTATTTTCAAAACTATTCATTCAGTTTCGATACTGCGCATGCGTAAAGAGCATAACGTTTCTGTCGCTTTGTGTTACTAACCTTCAAATATACTGACAGTTGTGTAGTTTTAGTGCGTAGTAGTACGGAGTATATAAAATAATTGGAATATTAGCAAAACGAAGTATTTGGAGTGAAGAGGATCTGTCACTTACATCAGCTAAATGCGCATGCGCCGAAACTGATTTCAGATCAATTTTTAAACTTGTTTTGAAAACTGCATGTAAACAGTTTTGCATAATTGTGACTCAAAACTGAAACCATTTTCAAAACTGCATGTAAACGTAGTAATTGTATAGTACCTACCTAAAATATTTTTTATTAAAGATATAGGTACTCCGGTTAGTTGTTCAAAATTCGGTTGGTGAAATGTGAAGTTAATTTCTAAGTATAAATTTATTCCTTAACCTGACATATACATACTTTGTTGAAAACGGCTCTTAATCGTTATTAGGTAAAATTTTCAATGTATGAGAGTTGCGTTTGACATCCCTATACAACATTTCTAATCATTAAACGTTCCATCCTTCGTAGTTACAATTAAAAACTTATTTTTATTGTTTTCATTGCTCTTGCTTCTACAAGCCGTCCACACTTTAAATCATCTTTAATCGATTCCCAGATTCATCAAAATTGCTTACACCATAATTTTACTGTAAATTTCATGAACAATTATTGATCCTTTCCCTCTCTATTTGTCAAAAACTTTATGAATGTAATTCAGTAGACAACTGTCACTGTAACTCTGAATTGAATTCTTTATATTCTATAAGCTTCTTTCCATGCATTAGAAAAAAGTTCTTTTGTTACCTGTTACAAAATTTAAATCTAACCTAGTTCTTTTTTATCTAACACCTTATATGGGAGCAATAAATCGGTTTAATACTTCCCTGTTCTGTAGTTCTGTGACCGCTTTTCGACATTTTCCGCCTGTAGATTTACAGCGTGTACAGCGAGTATCATTACACACCCACGCTGCAGGATTACGGACTTAGCGGCGTCTTAAAAAATCCCCTGTTCTCAAAGGTCCTAAATCCAATCCCGGATTACCTGGACCGTATTCAGGGCAAAGGAAACGAACGGGAAGCTTTTTAAACAAAGAGAAGCAGGAAATACGAAGATGGGATATTCGGGAAGTTAATACGACTGATTGAATGAAAAAGGTAACAACCCGAATTTAAATTAAGGTTGGAACATGTGGAGTTTCTTTCGATTCATCAATTGGTACAGAAATTCCTTTATAATTGCTTTTGCTTAATTTGAGAACACCGAACTAAAACGTGTTGTACATTTCACAGTATATTGACAATATAAATACGTATACATATAGTTAAAGTATAAACAAATAGTTCTATGATTGCAGAATATAATGAATTGCATGTAAGCGAATAAAATATTGTTTCACATAGGTTGTACACAGATAATTTCATATATATATAAACGAATTATTGTAACCAGTTTCGAGAATAATTATTATAGCAGCATCAAAAGGTATAAATTATTTGAAATATTATATTAGCTTTTATTACATATTATATTTATACGGGGTGTTAATTAAAATTAAAAAGCGGGCCATAGGCGTTCAACATAGGAAATCAGTGTTTCCTTGAGCAAATTTCCAATTAATTTTAGATCAAAATGAATCAAACAAAAGCTGTAGATAATTAAAATCTACCCCCAAACTATTCGACAGATTTTACATTGCACGTTTAATAACCTGTAAAATCGAGTCTGAAATTTTATAAATAAGTTAACTTAAGCTACATTCACAGCTACTTTTTTAATGCGTAATGATACTGCATAAAACATAACTTTAATATATAGTGCTAATGCGTAAGGTTAAGAAGAACAACCTTTTCTGCAACAAAATTTAATTGATAGTTGACATCTATATTTACTCAATTTACCTGTCAAAATTGAAGTTTATCATGGCAGGAACGGATTGCTGAGCGTATTGAGGATTTAGAAATTTCTGGCAAATTTATTTTGACAGCTGTCACAAATGTATAATGCGTAATGCATAAAAGTTTGGAGTTTGCAAACTTTTGTTGTTATGCATTCTGTTTATGCATTATGCGTTCATATTAAAACTAGCTGTGAATGGTCCTGTGCGTTGCCATATAACAAACTTCGTTACGCATTATCTATTAGCATTATGTATAAACGTTATGCATTAAAAAAGTAGCTGTGAATGAAGCTTTACGTTGTGACAGATAAAACGTCAAACATTTATTTATTTATATATTGTTTAATTCCATGGCTGTCGATATTTTTAACGTAATTTTCGACATTTTCATATGTAATTTCTGTCGTGATAAAGTATGTAAAGGTAATGCAGAATTTTATGCGCTAAAATTTTATTTGACGTATTTTTGCTTAAAATAATTAGGCGAGTCGGAAATTTCAAAAAACACACGGTATATAACGTGTATGTCAATCGATATATATATATATATATATATATATATATATATATATATATATATATATATATATATATGTAACATTTAAACGAAAGTTCCCAATGACTCGAATACCTCCTTCCGGGGGTATGTAAACAGGCAGATGTTTGCACATCCCTAATCACGTGTTTGCAGGAAATATGGCCATTATGTTGGACGCGATTTACATAGGAATATGGGTACTTACTATTCGTGACAGTTGCCATCACTAACTGCTATGATTGTTGTTTGGAACCCCCTTAGTCACTACATTGGACTCACTTTACTAGGTATTTAGAGTTTATTTTAATTAAAACCAACACCGTGTAAATTAAGGTTAAATATATTGAAATAACTAAATGTTAAATACAAACACAATTATACTTTGACCATAACACATATTACTTGTGTTAAACATTTAAATATCGGTTGGCGATTACATTTTTAAAACGTTGTTGAAACAAAACAAAAATATTTTTTTAAGGCAAAGGGGCCTGGTTTTCTGTTGCCGCCAGGGGCCTCGATGAGTTTAAATCCGCCACTGACTATTTGGCAATTCTAGGGTTGCTTACACCTGAGACGAGCGAACTCGAATTTGCGGTATTAAATTTTGTAAATACATCCCTGAATCCTGTTTCTAAGGTCATTTTAAACGCCTCCTGGTATTAAGTATAATTCTAATCTTCTATAACGGAATACATAAGGGGCAGTTTCCTTTCAAATCAAATATAGGCAAATGTTTTCAAAAAAACCACACCTATTAAATAATCTAAACGTCAACTTTCATTCGCTAGTCATACTATACCAATATAAAATGTATATAGAATGTAGATTCTAAGCCAATTTGGCAAGAATAAATCTAATCTACATTTTTTCTTGTTTTTATTAAAAATATGTACATACTTATAATTGTGGATTTAATCGTTGAAAACGTAAGTTTATTTTTAAATTAAAATTATATTTTGAACATGGTACGAGAATAGTATCCACGAGATTTATACGGATTTCTTAGTTTTATTGTTGTATTCATGCTATTTCAACGTCGTTCTACGTTTTATTATATAATAATTCCCCTATTCATGTGAATTTTCGTCTTCCTTATTATATTCTCTGTAATCCATAATCCTGGCAAAATTCCTAAGTATCTTCCCTAGTAGTTACTCAGCGAAACTTTATAGAAAATTATTCAGCATTTAAATACAAGTATTAAAAGCTTTTAATAGTCCAGGGTAGTGTTTTAAGCCTAAACATAAATTTTAAAATACGTTAAACTAACTGCAGTAACTCTCCTCTTAAATATAATTTACGACAAGTAATTAAAATAACATTACGCAGCGAACAGGGGAAGCAACATAGGCGGCTCCCTTCACGAACGCCACTGCTGCATTTACATATGTTTACATACTGCAAGGAGCCACGAGGAAAAGACTACGCACTTTCTATATAGGATTCACATACCACTTAGGGTTGTAAATTTATTTATTTTCTTTTCATTACAACGCATAGAAAAGTATAATTACTGTTGATTCATATGCGAATCAGCCTGAAGAATACGATTCTAAATTGTAATTCTTCCAGACATTAAGCTTGTTTACTCTCGATTGACCATTGATGTTATACAATAAATATGATATAAGAGTATAATACTGTAACGTTTTTATTTATTTAGGTGAAGTGTAAATATTAGACAATTATTATTAATTAAAATAAGTGTTTCTTAAACTATAACTAAATATTAAAAAGTTATTAAATAATGACAATTGATAATATTGAACAATTAATAAAAACTAAATTAAGACTAAAACTATAATTAACTAGATAACACTAACACTATTTATTTAACCCATTAACACTACTATTTATTTCCACGATATTACTAATTATTTATTTCACTACGCGTTTCAATCTTAGACTGCCGGTCTGTTGCAGACTCTTGTAGACAGTTTACGCGATATTTATATCAATATATTTATATCACTACATACTTATATCACGTTCAATTGTCCGCCTACCGACATCCACAGCGTCTATATACTCAACTGACTCAACAGCGTCTGTATATTCAACTGCTCGGACAGAAGTCACACCTTTCATCTCACTTTCTGTCTATTTATGTAACTAACTTTCTCTTTCCACTCCCTCAGTATCACCAACTATTCGTACGCCACAATTCTTCAACACCAATGCCGAGTATCCACTCCAACTCGCTGTTACTATCCTTGTATACCTGGCTTCACAAATAATACTCGTCAACACTACCGACTATTCACTTTTACAGCTGTCCCAATATACCAGTAACTTCAAGACTCGCCGTTACTGTAATCGTACACTATAGCTTCTCAATACACGTCAACACTACCGAGTATTCACATCCACAGCTATCCCACTATCCCAGTATACAAGTAACTTCCAGAGTATCTATTCCACTCGACTCTGTACTGCATACGCTCACTACGATACTGCTGTGCTTCTCAAACTCACTAATACTCTATGAGAATATTTCTATGTCTCTGAATATAACTAACTAACTCCCGAGCATAGCTGCGTCCCTTTTATACAGCTGCCATTAACTTCCAGAGAGCTCTAGAATCTTCGACCGCATAATAACAATGAACACAAAAGGTTCAGGCGACCGGAAGTAATTAAACACGTTGCGGCTTTTTTGATTACGTAGCCCGGCTGCTAGCGCGATTGCGTCATCGCCTATAAACAGACACTCGCTCATTGCTGCGGCGTTGTTGTTGTCACGGTGACATTAGATGTCAAGATCCTCCTTGGATGTCATATTAATTAAACGTAACCCATAAAATTTACTCTTTACATTTTTATTAATTGTGGAATATAGTTTTCGAAAAATAGTACATTAAAACACAAGTATCATGAGGCAATCTGTTAACGTACGAGTCCAAGTTTGGAAAACGAGCCGCCAGGCGAGTTTTACAAAGGACGAGTGCGTCAACAGGCCTTATGATACATGTTTTTTGTACTATTTTTTCTATTGAGGTAATTTTACAATTAGATTTTTTAAAAAAGGACTTGTCAAAAATATGAGTTGGTGTTTTTTTTATCAGTTATGTTGGTAGCGCTTCCCGCTATAAATTGAAATTTCACATTTTGACAGTTTGTGTTTTTTGTGATTTTTTCTGATTGTTTACATTAAAACATTGTATCAAGCATTATACAATTATGAAAGAGGAAAACCAATACATACAATGAACTCCAAGGTTTATTAATGAACCATCCTGATTTGACATATCTGTGGTTCGTGTTGGTTATTATCATAAATAAAACTTGAATATGGGATTGAAGGACGTTACGTGGACCATCAAGCCTTTTTATTGAGAAAACAGCATATAAATAAAACTCTTTAAATAATGAAATACTTTAATGAACAATTTATTGATCTAGACTTTTACTTTCCACCATTTTGTCAACATTCACTGCTCGGTTGCACAGATAACGGCAACAGCTGTTCTTACAATTTTTAATACAAAACATATATGGCATATATTCGAAAGTTCGCCACAAGTAGTAGACAGTGTCAACATTTTCAAGTAACGTGCATCATACATTTCATAACCTGCCTGGAATAACAATACATTCAATCCAAAATTGCATTACCATAAATTTAAATTGTAATTAATAAAACTTACCGTTTTAATTATTTTGACAAAGTAAACCTGAGCGCATTGTTTCTTGTTTCATAATTTTTTAGTTGAAATTTTAACTTCACAGATTCTCATTTTTTCTTAACTAACACAGCTATAGCTATAAATTTCTTTTCTTTCTAGTCCTATCACCTAGAGAAAGGATAAAAATTTACAATTAGAAGTAATATTTCAACACAAATAATTTACCATTTTGAGGTTATCTGTCAGTTATGAAAGCATGACTACCACCTCTAGAACATGAAAGGCGCCAAAAACAGTACGTTTATAGATGTTCTAAACGTCGTGTTTTCAGTGATAAACAGTGCTTTTATAGACTCATAAGAACACCGAAATAGAAAAACGTTGTTTGATAGTCGATTGCGAAAATCTTTTGCATTCTCGAATGCAAAAGTGATATTTCGCAATCTAGAAACATAAATTACTATTTATATTTCTTATTGTTTATTTTATTTTAAAAAAACCTATAAATCTTAGAAGTGTAAATTAAAGTTTATTATATGTATAGTACGACAGGTAATCTATTTTTTCTTCCACGGGAAACATAGATTACCTGTCGTACTATATAATAAACTTTGATTTGCATATCTAAGATATATAGTTTTTTTAAAATAAATTGTTTAATAGATATATTATTTTTCATCCAATATCCAATGCATTGCCCCCTTATGCTAACGCTTAAAACTCGGCCCGAGTTGGACGGACGTGAATTAGCTCGGCCCTACAATTACGGGAGCGAGTTTTGTGCGTCAGCTAAGGTTAACGTATGTTTAGAAAATGACATAAATTAGTTATTTTATCATAATTGGAAGTCAAATATTCCAACCGGACTGCTGAGAAAACTAAATACGCCCGGTCTCAATTATTTTTGTTCTCATTTAAACAAAATTAACAATTGGTGTTGATTTTGACATGAAACTGTAAATGCACCCAACCAATCTTCTTCCTGAATGTTTTCAAAATGATTATGAATGGGCCGGTCCAACTTTTTTTGAATTTTTTATTAAGAATTGAAAAATAAAAATTCCGTATTTTTTGATTTCTTGAAACTTTGCTTACTAACGCGTAAAATTATTATTAAAGTTTTAGCTCGAAAGTTGTGACGTCAGCGTCACTCCGCCATAAGTAGAGAGAACAGACGTACGTCACCATTAATATGGTAATATACAATAAGTTTTGAGGCAAAAAGAAAATATGTTTCCATTACAAACTGTGATGAAAAATCTATAAAATTAATGGTAATAAAGTAAGCAAGAAAATTATTCTGTCATTTTAATAAAGTAAATATTTGTGTGATTTACTTACATGATGTTAAATGTTGATTTATTCATACCTTCCATAATATTGTATATAAATAATATCAGGTAAGTAAAATTAATAATTTTGGTACGTTTTCATAGTTAAGTTCATTATTCGCTTAAAGTGACTTTTAAGTATTTCTTTAATATAATATTGAAGGTTGTTTTACTCATCATCAGTCGTCATTATTATTTAAATAGTATTTAATCTATATAAATACAACAACGACAGTATTAATTACAATAATCAAACAAAACATAGATGAACATAAAAAGTAATCCAACATTTACATTCGTATTTCCTAACTGATTACAACAATGAAAAGTATTGTATGTTAGAGAATTATTATAGTAAATTGCGCATTTATGAACAAAATATACATGGTCCAGACTATTGTGATATTTCCAGAGGGTAACTGGACGACTGTAGTGACGGTCACGTCACAACATGGCGACCATTTTTCACAAAAAATTTAATTAGATTATTATCGGTATAAACGTACAAAATATATAAATAAATATATAACATCCAGGCATATTACCCATTCCTGGGTGTGCCAATCTGTTTTGTACACAGATGTTGGTAATAATAAAATATATAACAATTTTTATTTCGTTTTCATTTATTTATATTCAAAATTCATATGGAACATGTCATTTCTAAAAGTCATAGACTTGGACAGGCCCATTGCAGCATCAATCTCTTCTTAAAGCGGAAACATATTACTTAGTAAATTTTAATAAATCCAAAAAATAGCCAAAAATCGCACCTTGTCAAATCAGGTGAGTATGACGAGTGTTCTATTACTTTTTTCTCGCCAAAACTGACGTTTTGAATCTGTACTATGGGAAGACGCAACGAGGCAAACATTTTTCAGTGTACATTTAGCTGTAACTGTGTTCTGTCCGTTTAATTTAATTGCCATTGTAGCCAAAGAAGGTGCTTGCTCATTAAAACTGAATTTAAACTTTTCCTGCACTCATATGCATTTAAACCTTTTTTGAAATCACAATAAATCATGATTCGAATAACTCCAATACTACAATTCAAAAAATTATAATTCTTTCGTATTCCTTTTCTTTACGTTCATGTAAAGAGATGATTAGATTTTGATTATAAAAGGTCAACCGGAAGTACCCTCATTTTAAGCTTTTAACAGTTTTTCTTAAAAAAAACACTGTTTTATACCATTTTTCCACATTTAATGTTATAAATATTAAAAAATATTTTATTCTCTATACAATTTATCTGCAGTTTATATTTCACATTAAAAGATATAGAATTAAAAAATTATAAATAAATTAAATTTCATAAATTAACCGGCTATGCTATAACTATGGAAACAACTACTCTATAATGAAAATTCTGATTTAAAGATGTCATTTTCAAGTGCAATTGACAGAGTATGTTTGTGTTATAATTTTATTGGAAATATAGGATCTTTTGCTAGAAACTTTCTGTGCGGAATTTGCATAAAATACATAGGTACAACTGCCGGAAGGTAATGTACAAGAAATAGAAATCTTGCAAGGAATTTTCTGTATGAAATTTGTACAAAATACATAGAACTGACAGAAGTTAATGTGCTGGCCACATCAGATATTTTAACCACGTCTAAATTCTGTAGCACTTAAAAATTGAATACACATAAGGTAGGTACTAGGTATGTAATTTAGTTCATGTTGTTATTATTAATTATCTTCTGTAAACCAAATTAGTAAATAGTTGTGGGTTGTGCTGCAGTGTTTTGTTCCACGCAGATTGAAAATATGCTACGGCGAATCTCAGTATTATTTTAACGAAGCGTTTAAGTTTAAGATATTCAATCGCAAACAGAGCGAACCCTACTTTTCCATGTTTTTTATTTCCTTCTTCAAACCAAATACGAAGTAAAAAATCTCAAACAGTGCACACAAGTCTTCGTTCGACTCCAACACAAACAAAAACCTCTTAAGACCCAGTTAAAAAAACGCGGGACAAGTTTTATTACAAAACACACAGAAACGCAAACACAAGACTGTACAGTCAGTAATGAGCATAAGTTTTTGTGTAAGTACAGTTACAGTAAATCCTTCGGTGATAAAATCGAAGTATCGAAGCCTTTCAAAGGCGTAAAGTCAGGACTTTTATCTGAATACGAGAAAAGAAGTCTATAGCGTATAGCCGGACCACGCACGGAACTCTAAACAAGATCGATTCGAAAGAAACACAAATCTAGAAAAACTGCTTCGAAAATTGAAACAAATAAATTTTAAAATACGCTACACATATATTACGTTCTAATAAATAACTGTATCATATTTTTCACTTCCACTAAGAATTTTATGATTTAATGAGACAATAAATTGATGGCTTCATTTTTTTATCCGATGTCGCAAAAGATTTTCTTTGAATTTCTTTGAATTCAAGAAAACTATAATTACTATCGAATGTTAATATTCTTTCATATTCCTAATATTCTTTTTATGTGATCGGGTTATTTTTTATATTTACCGATAGTGTTTCCAAGACAGTAGGTCTTATTTACAAATTACTGAACGGTGAGTGATGTGACTCACGTCGGTAAGTAATATGCTTCACTTACCGTTCAGGAGGCGAGACAGTAATAGTAATTTACGTTATAAGTCCGGTAAATGAGTTTTTACGGTACGAATAAGATGTTTCCGGACGAGGCGACGAAGGAGCCGAGTCTGGAATTTTGAAATGAGTACCGTGAAAATCATTTAACGGACGTATGACGTACAACATTTTATTTCATATCTGTGTCGCATTTTTGGATGAAAGTTTGCTTTATTTCAACCTTTCTTTTTCTCTTTAAAAACAATCATGTCGTCTGGGTCTTAATAAAAATAAAATAGTCATGATACCATAGCAACCAATTTTGTTTTGTTGATATTTCTAACAACGTTTTGCAACGTTTTCAAAAATGAATATGGAAAATGATATTCCGGATCAAATTTTATTAAAATCTGCGGAAGCAAAGGGAAATTTGATCCCCAAAAAATCCGCAGATAGATATAATAACGAATATCGGCTTTTCATGGAATGGAAAAAAGAAAATCAAGTAAGAAACATAACAGAGGATGTAATTTTAGCATACATGTTAGATCTGGTGAGTATTAGTGATTATTATATTGCAGTTGTACCTTTATAGAGTGTATATCATTTTATAGTCGAAGAAAATTACTAGTTCATCTTTATGGTCGAAATACTCCATGGTAAAATCTATGCTGCTGGTGAACGAAAATATAGACATATCACGTTTTTCGAAAGTAATCGCATTTTTAAAAAAACTCTCAGTGGGTTACCAACCGAATCAATCTAAAACACTAACAAGAGATGAAATTCACCAATTCATGAAAGAAGCACCTGATAACGAGTATCTTCTGGCAAAGGTCGTTACTATGATGGGAATAGCCGGCGGTTGTCGTCGTGAAGAGTTGCATAATATGTCAGTTGATAATGTGGAAGATACTGGCACCCAACTTGTCGTTACGTTACCTTACACTAAAACCAACCAAAAAAGAGTTTTTACAGTAATTAATGAAGTGGAAGGCATAAACTTCTTAGAATTGTACAGAAGCTACCTTAAATTGCGACCAAAAGAACTGAAGTTTAATAATTTATTCGTGGGTTACCGAAATGGAAAGTGTATATCTCAGAGACTTGGGATACACATGATTGGAGGAATGCCCAAGAAAATAGCCACATATTTGAAATTAGAAAATCCAGAAAAATACACTGGGCATTGCTTTCGTCGCACGTCTGCGACACTTCTCGCAAATGCCGGCGCTGATTTGACAATTTTAAAAAGGCACGGTGGCTGGAAGAGTTCTTCTGTCGCCGAAAAATATATAGAAGACTCCATCGAAGGGAAGCAAAAAATTGCACGGATGATACAAGGTGGTGAGAACTTTGTTGAAGTACTTCAACAACAATCCACATCGACATCGATTTCTAGAACTACTTCATTAGTTCAAGATGGCATTCCGACAATTAATATTAGAGAAAACAAAGATTGTACGATAAATGTAAACATTAATTTTTAAGTAATGTATATCTGTAAACTTACTATATTAAGAATACTTTAAAGTGAATAAAAGGTTTATTTAAAATCAAAATAACAAAATTCGTCACAAGTTAACTACAACCTACAACTTCTTTCCTTCCTTCCTTCCTTCCTTTCTAGCTATAGCTCCACCCACCCTACTGCTACTGCTTACAGGGCTGACTGCTGTACATCTGTCTGTGTACAGCTGATGCTTCTCTTAACTCAAAAGTCCCTATTCGTATATAACTAAAATTGCGCGAGCTTTTCAAAATGTTAAATTAAATATAACTATTTCTTTACATATTGCTGATTTATTTCGTTTTTTATTTGTATAGGTTTGAAAAATCACAAAATATAAAATTGTTTATAGAAACGAATGTTTTGACAAAATGTTCTATTCCATCACGTAGTTCATTATAAATTATCATAATAAGAAATTGGTTGCTTAGCAACGATACAGTACGGTAAAGAATAATAATACCGTAAAGTCTCATTTACCGGACTGAAATCACAATTGTAAACATGGAAATGCGACACAGTATGAAATAAAAAAATAAAAACAAAAATCAAAGCTTACTTCAAAAATGACAAATATTTTTTTTTAATATGTCAAACTAATTTTCAAATCTTATTTTTCTTTTAAATTTTGTGCGTCGATCGTACAAAAAATAGTATAGGTAAGCATCACGAACGTTAAGGAAGTACCGATCTCACACAAAATTTGGACTTTCACTTCGCTCAGTCCCCAAACTTTGTCTTCGATCGGTAAACTGTCCTTACCGTTCTTAATACTTAATATACTATAACCAAACCAATTATTAGCAAAAACTAAATGTATTATTCGTATTACAGGTAGTGCAAAGAAGTAAAAAAATACCAGTTTCCTAATCTTCCCTTATATTAGTGAGAATATAATTCATGAGTCACGTGACATGTTTTCCGCCAATCAACATTCATAATCTCCCTAGTTATATGTCTATCTATAAAAAACAAAAAAATATCACCTTATTTACTTTCGGTACTAAGAGATTTGTTTTCTTTATTTGACATTGGCAGTTAATTTAGAGTACAAAAATGCGCAATAATCGTTGAGTTGATATATCAACAATGATGAAAATAATAAAGCAATTGTCAAATTAACCATGTTGTAATACAATATATTAAAAGTTAGATTAGCAACACACACAATGTGTCACAAAAATTCTTTATATTCTCTCATTAAATATAAGTTCATGATATGATCAATAATCGAAGATATTGCTCGTGAAACCGAAGCAGCACATTTATCTCGTCCTTCGGACTCGGGAAATCTGCAACTCGGTTTTACTCAAGATTATCATCGATGTTATATTTCGTATGAGAATATAATAGAAATAGTTTCAGGGAAAAAATTAAATGGCAATGGTTCTTTATACGTACTTCATGAAACTCATTTGGATGTTACAAAGTACATATTTGAGATTTATTTTGATTTTATTATTATTAGAACAATAGGAAGACAATCTAGTAGTAAAAAATTAATCACAAATTCTAATAATAATAAAATCAAATGAAATGTCAAATCTGTCAGATATGCCAGAAACATCAAATATAAATTATTGTTTTATTTTTCGTGGCACTCTGATAATTACCTCAAATCGAAAGTTTTCTTCTGCTTATAACACGTACATAAGTAACAATTAAACAACAAACTTGATACTCATTGATGCACATTTGCATTCCGAACATTTTTCTTCCTTACTTTTTTTTCCAAAATTAATAGGTAAAGAGACATCGCCAAATCAAAATTTTAACATTGAATTTCCTTTGATCGGAAAATAAAGGTATGTATATATTGTGAATCATACCAGTTACAAAAATTTAATAGAAATAGCTAATAAATACAAATTTTCATTCGAGAATGTACAAATAAAAATTTCTACCAAGTTTATAACAGTTAGCATCGAATAAACTAACAAATATTTCGTGCAAAAAATATGGACTACCCTTATTTGTCTTTCCCGCGTTGTTAGTTTTGTAGTGTCTGTTTAAAAAGAACAAAATACCCGATTAATAATATTTAGGGCTATGAAAGAAAAATATGTTAGCGGCATAAACCGGTAAAATGTAGAAAATATGTGAGAACAGAAGTAAATGGGGCATGATGATTCATATGTGAATGGCTGTAAGGGTTTCTTTCCAATCCAGGGTGAGAAAATATGTTCCACTCACAATTTGTCTCATCCATTTTCCTTTTTCTTACACGACCGCAAAAACACACATTTTTTCTTCCAGGAGATCCAGGGTCTTTTTAACAGAAAACAAACACGGACTACGAGAGCTGTTTACGGAGAATGTTAAAGCCAACGCCGGTCTAGGTAAGTCAAAACAATTTTTTTGTGCGTTTCAACCCATATTTATTTACGTTGTTATTTACATATACCGGGTGTCTACTTTCTTTTACCTATAGGAAATACAATGTTAATTTTTTTTCATTCAAAGTTTTGATCTATTGATTTTACAGTGAAAGTGTAAATACAAAAGATGTTCAGAAGTAAAAACTACATCCAGCGAGCCGTTATTTATTGTTATTTAACATGAAATAAACGTATGCAGATTGGCACACCCAGCAATGGGTATAATGCCGTGATGATATATTTATATATACAGGGTGTAAATGTAATAAGTGCATTAAATTTAACCAGTAATGTAACTCGACGAGAGCAACAATATTTCTTAATAACTTTTTTTTCTGAGTCTTTTAGATTTTGAGTTAAAATTCTTTAAAGATTTGCTGCATATTTCGGCGCGCGCCCATGGAGAACAAATGGCTGCAGTCGTATTCAAGTGGGATACAAACAGCTCAAAAATTGTCGGTTATCGGTTACACTTGCAGTCACAGTAATTAATAAACGAATCAACGGAAATAACATTTATTATTAATTAATTCGTAATAGTACAATTTTTAAAATAAAGAAATTTAAATTTTGGATTCCAAAATTATAAAGTTGTGTATTAAACCAGGTTTTAATCTCCTGTGAATAGAGGATGAAAAGGCGCTGGGCGGAACGAGGGGAGGATGAGCAAAAGCATAGTTATTAGGTTATGAGATGATTATTTATCGTCGACAATCATAATAGTTTAAATACGTTATTCAAAAAATGTAAGTACAAACTTTTGTCCATTTAAACGAGGTACATGATTACCAATAATTAGTCGTCCATTTATTGTTCCCGCTCAAACATTTTTTAATGAAAATTTTTACAGAATTTTCGTCTGTTGACATGTGTATTGTGCATAATAAATACACCTTCCCAAGTAAATTCAGTCTCATTAATGAACATTATGAGCCATTCCCAAAATTGAAGTCTGCTGAAAACATTGATCTTTTTGCACATGATATGGATACAACTGTTGCTTTATTTAAAATTGTCATATGTGACACTTCGTATTGTGATAAAGATGTACAAGATTAACATATGTGCGAATATTAGGAACAGTATGATTTGGAAACGCTCCGTCTAAATGCGTTGGCAACTTTATAATACTGTCTTTATATCAACCACAAATTCAAATGTAGTAAAGATACGAATAAATAAATAAACCATAGGTAAGTAATTACAATATCTGTGTACTCGCTATTTGTAAACGTAAGCATTTTGACAGAAACAAGTTTATTACTAATGTCAAAATATAATTCCAACAACTGACAAAACTGTCAACTGCTAAAACAATTTTTTTCATAGCTATTGCTACTGAATTCAATTAGAAAAATACATGGAACGACTCGTCAATATTGTTGCTCTCGTCAAGTTACATTACTGGTTAAATTTAATGCACTTATTTCATTTACACCCTGTATATATATATATATATATATATATATATATATATATATATATATATATATATATATATATTTAAATAAACGTAAATTAAAACAGACATTTCCAACCTGTTTACAGAGTGCCATGATGAGAAGTGTTCACTGTTTTGTTCATAGCCGTGTTCCTTCGGGCTGTGATTTGCAAATTAAATGATTAAAGTGATCATGATTAAGAAGAATAATGTTTTTACGTTTCCTATTCGTATCCCCACTTTCTCATTTTGTGATCATTAGACAACCTTCCCCTTTCCCTTCTGAATCAACCGTTTTGAGTGATTCACAAGGATTTACTTCAGAGCAAATTTTAAAATGGCTTTTCGAAAGTAGAAATTTATGAACGTGGGGTTTGTGGCATCAAGGGAAATGTGATTTTCCTACAAAAGAATGTAATGACAGTTGATTATTTATAAAATAAAATAGGTTAGTTTGCATTTGTCTGCATATGGCATTTGACGTCTAAGCATTTGACGCTAGATGGTGTTCTATTGTTTTCGTGATATAACTTTTAAATCATGATTCAAAATGATCACGATTAGACCAATCAGAATTCACAAAATCACAATCACAGCCCAAAGGAACACGGCTCAAGTTTGTGTAATTTTATTATTAAATTATTGTTAAATCTTGATTTATTATTATTAAAATGTACAGACTAACAACAAATGGAAAAGTTCAGTGTGTAAAATGATATATTTTGCTGGAAATTTTTAGTTTTTAATGTGAACATAAGCCTATGTCATACATATACTCTATTCCAAATTCTTACTACTTTCAAGCCTGTTACCAATCCATTTTAAAGTAAATAAATTCAGAAAATAACGTATTAATGAAAATAAATCTAATAATACTTGTTTGAACTTACGATGCCAAGCTAAATGAAAATCACTAGTGTTTATATGAAAATGAAATATATGTAAAATGAAAGGCAATCAAAACTTGGACTAATGCAAGTAGTTTTTTTTATAAATTATTTTATTAAAATGCTCATGCGTGCATTTTTCCGATTATCAGAATCAGCAAAATGGCACATTACTGTTGAGGGGACATATTGAAATATGAGGCACTTCGTGCCGAGTATTTTACGGCTCCGAGTCAAGTACAGACATTTTACTGACAAGTCACGTATTAATTTTTTTCTGAAACCTTTCATTATAATAAAATAGTTATTTATGATATAAGTGTTAAAAGTGACATTTTATTTTGTGAGAAGGAAGTTTGGAACACGACGCGAAGCGGAGTGATCCAAACCTTCGAACAAAATAAAATCACTTTTAACACGTATATCATACACTATTTTTTCTACAAACACATTTATTTCATTTAAATTTGTATTTGTAAATTTTTTTGACATATGTCAAACATGTCGATTTGTTGTTCCATTTGTCATTAACAAGGTAATTTACTTTTAACACTAGAATTAAAACATCGCATTTTTAATTGAAGTATGCCGTGTTAAAAATTCAATTTTGAATAGTGTTTGTAGAAAAATTAATTTTAAATTTAAAAATTAATTTTAAATTTATTAATTAAATCTGATTTTCTGATCTGAGTATCTAGCAGTCTAGTAAATCAGTTGGAAATTGAATAAAAAATATTAAAAACAAATGGTGGAGAACTCCATTATTAAAGCAATTTATATCTACAATATTTTAAATATATATTATATATATTTTATATAAATACCTGCATTTTTTAAAAAAAGGTAATTGTGACTCAAGTTTCAATTATTATCGGATTCACTTTTAACATATAAATCGTGATTATAAATCCTTTATTCAATAACTATTAAATGAAAAATTGCACCGCGTTCAAATAGCTTGAAATCTATCATAAGCTGTAAATCTCTTATAAAATACAATCTATTCTACAAGATAAAATTGGCATTGAACAAGCATTAAATGATTTTCTGAAGAAATGATTTATTGAATCTAGATATTCTATTAATAAATAAACGTAGAACCTATAATTTCATTCTGTTATTGTTGTCGTATGTTTCTACACCCTAACTATACTCTATCGGTTTTAACTATAGAGTGGTGTGAAAATAGGAGCAGCTTCCACTTGTTGTTTGATTGGATAATATCGTGGTATTATCCAATCAGAAAACAAATTCAATCTGCTTCTATTTTCGCACCACTCTATAGTTAAAACGGATAAAGTTTAGATTAATAGTATTTATACTGGGTGTTAATAGCATAATAAAGTACTGGCCAATATATATTATTACCCTTTATTTATCACACAACTTCTGGAGAAAAACGAACAAAAATAATAAGAAATCGAAACTCTCTTCACTGTTATTGGTTTTGTTGATAATATTGTATTATTTTTTTTTTACTCTTTAACTACACTTATAATGCAATTAGATCACATCTGTTAAATGCATAATTTGTGGACCCATGTTGTTTAAACATTTTAACTTATTTATATATGTATATGTTTCCATTTAAAATAAAAAGTTGGTATTCATATTTTGAGAACCACTGGTTGAATTTTTTTTCAGTTTATCATTGAAATACCCATGTAAAATAGAGATTCTTTATTAATTTAACCAACTTCGTATCTCCTATAGTTATCGAGATCGCAATGGTAGCCACTTAAAAATGAACACCCTTATATATATATATATATATATATATATATATATATATATATATATATATATATATATATATATATATATATATAATGTCTTTATGGCTTATTATCCATTGCTGGGTGTACCAATCTGCTTTTTGTCGCGGATTTTTGTAATGTACGGAACACCATTATTTGAAAATTAGAAGTTGACTTTAGACCGCCAGAACCACAGCCATTCATATAAAATACTCAGCAACGAAACCCATTATGTAATAGGTATACTCAAAGAAAGGGTCTACAGTCCAGACCGCGGGACCGTGTTTAAAAAAATTAAGTCCCGAATAGGCGTGGTTTACGCAATTTCTTTTACAATTTAATATAACAAAATCCATGCTTGGAAAACTAAGACTGAGTTTTGTGCATTAGGTACGGGTTTTTGTCGTTTTTAGAGAAATGTACCAAGCTTACGTAAGGTGTTCAAGTTCAACAACTGTCCCGCGTTACTAAGCCACGCCTTATCGTAATTTAATTGGTCCGCCACGCCTCATCGGGACTTTAAATTTTTTGAATCCGGTCCGATGTTCTTATTCCTATTATTTATATATCCGAAATTCTAAAATCTAGTCAATCTAAATTCAAATAAGAAAAAATCCTTACATACATTCTGGATAAAGTTATATTTGTAAATAAATAAATAAATATATCTTCACGGCATATTATCCATTGCTGGGTGTGCCAATGTGCTTTGTACACAGATGTCGGTAATGATGATGACATATTTGTACCGTGTGGGCGTTTACGAGGCGTCACCTCACGGGCACTCATTGCTGGCGTGGAAAGTGCAACACAGGGATCAATTTTTGTGCCATTTAAAATTCGAAATATTTGCTGTCGGTTGGGATCGAACCCGGTTTCCCATAGATTCGCGGCCAGACACTTAGGCCCGCCGCCACGCGACTAGATTTATTGTAAAAGTTAATAAGTATTACGCACTGTAAGTGCTTCCTACCAACTGAGAATGATATACATCCGATATCACTGATATCAGTAGAACAGCACTTAACTGATCACAATGCTTATTGCGTTTTTTGCCCGATCGACAGAAAATCCAAAATTAATCAGATTTGAAAATTATTTTAGTTGTCATTTTTAACGTAAACTTTGATCGTTATCATCGTTGATATTTTATTTATTGACTGGTAAGTAATCTCAATCACTTACCGATCAGTAATTTGTAAAGATGGTCCTGACATGGAAACCCATTCGACAAATATTAAAAAAAAAATTATCGTGTAAAAATTATATTAATATCCAATGTTAATATTTGTTAGCTAAAAGCAAAATTACCTAATAGGCCAATTCCGAACAAACCTGTAAGTTACAGATCTATAAATCTGTAGAAAACTGACAAAAACGCATCTATTTTTGCTGATTATAAATTATATATACGTGTGTCAGCTTTCGTTGCAATTTTGTTCATTATTTACAGAGTTACAGAAATATAAGACTTACAGATTTGTTCAGACTAGAGCCGTAGCATGTATTGACGGAATTTATTATTGAATATTGCTCGTTTTATATTTAAGTTCATTTGAAGTTTACTATATACGTATCTATTATATGAATAAGACAATACGAGATGCATTTTCATACATTCTGTCTCAGTATATTACCCATTGTCATTAGCTGACATTAACAGTATTGTGGTGTATAGCACAGTAAGAGCTGGTTGGTACAAAGATCCCATGCTACCGCTACTTCCAGAGCTAGTTAGGATGCATAAGCCGCACGCATTACTTCAGATGTGAGGAACAACGCTTTCAGCTCTAATGTAATATACATTGTGCAGTTATAATTGGTGTTAACGAGACATACCACATAAGATGGAAATATCTTCTAATATACGCGTTTTCGGCTGAACATACATTGGCTTTTACGGAAGTCATTCTGGAAGCAGGAAGTAAAGACATTAACAGCGTTGCTTTGAAATTTAACTCACCTTAATAAAAAATGATCAGCTTCTTATATAAATGTAAATATAAATCTTGATAATATTTTGAAATTGAAGACCGTGCTGCCACAAGCATGTATCCGCCTTTTTACCTTCCGTCGCCTTTAAGGACCCTAGAATACGATTTTACTATTTTTACGATGATGTGTGTGTGTGTGTGTGTGTGGGTGTGTGTGTGTGTGTGTGTGTGTGTGTGTGCATGCGTGCGTGCGAGCGAGCGTGCGTGCGTGCGTGTACGTGCGTGCGTGCGTGCGTGCGTGCGTGTGTGTGTGTGAGTGTGTGAGTGTGTAAGTGTGTGAGTGTGTTAGTGTGTGAGTGTGTGAGTGTGTGAGTGTGTGAGTGTGTGTGCGTGTGTTTGTGCGTGTGAGTGTGCGTGTGCGTGTGTGTGTGTGCGTGTGCGTGTGCGTGTGCGTGTGCGTGTGCGTGTGCGTGTGCGTGTGCGTGTGCGTGTGCGTGTGCGTGTGCGTGTGCGTGTGCGTGTGCGTGTGCGTGTGCGTGTGCGTGTGCGTGTGCGTGTGCGTGTGCGTGTGCGTGTGCGTGTGCGAATGCGTGTGCGTGTACGTGTGCGTGTGCGTGAGTGTGAGTGTGAGTGTGAGTGTGAGTGTGAGTGTGAGTGTGAGTGTGAGTGTGAGTGTGAGTGTGAGTGTGAGTGTGAGTGTGAGTGTGAGTGTGAGTGTGAGTGTGAGTGTGAGTGTGAGTGTGAGTGTGAGTGTGAGTGTGAGTGTGAGTGTGAGTGTGAGTGTGAGTGTGAGTGTGAGTGTGAGTGTGAGTGTGAGTGTGAGTGTGAGTGTGAGTGTGAGTGTGAGTGTGAGTGTGAGTGTGAGTGTGAGTGTGAGTGTGAGTGTGAGTGTGAGTGTGAGTGTGAGTGTGAGTGTGAGTGTGAGTGTGAGTGTGAGTGTGAGTGTGAGTGTGAGTGTGAGTGTGAGTGTGTGTGCGTGTGGGCGTGCTCGTGCGTGTGCGTTTGCCTGTGTATGTGTGTATGTGTGTGTGTATGTGTGTATGTATGTGTGTGTGATTTTTTTCCTCCACGATAACTCTTACAACAAACTTTCGAAAATTTCTATTTTCCGTATTTAAGCTTTCTACATTCATATAAAGAGTTGTTTAGATTTAGGTTAAAATTGGACAACCGGAAATGATACTTTACTTGAAGCCCATAACAGTTTTTAATGAAAAATTATATTAAAATATAATCCAAAACTTTTGTAAAATTGATAAACTGGAAGTGGTACTTTACTTGAAGCTCTGAACAGATTTTCGTGAAAAATATATTATGATACATTCCAAAACTTGTCAAATTTGGTATTTAAGACTTTCATATGAAGGGGAGTCACATATTAGATTTTGGCTAAAAATGATAAATCGGAAGTGATACGTTAGTTAAAGTTCGTGAAAAATGTATTGATACAATCCAAAACTTTTCATATTTGGTATTTTTGACTTGTAAATTAATGAGAACGACATATTAGATTTTTTCTAAAATTAATAAATCGGAAATGATATTTTACATGAAGCTCTGAACAGATTTTCTTGAAAAAATATATTAATATATGTTTTAAAACTTATCACATTTAGTATTTAAAACTCGATTTTGACTATACTTATATGATAAACTGGAAGTGGTACTTAATTTGGAGCTCTTAACAGTTTTTCGAGGAAAAATATAATCCAAAATTTCGTATTACAGACTTTTCTATTTATTGTAACGAGAAATTAGATTTTGTTTACAAACGATCAATCGGAAGTGATACTTTACTTAAAGCTCATTGCTATTTTAAACATGGAATTGACTGGAGATTATCTGTTGGCCACATCAGTTTTTTTACATTTCCATGGTACGGAAAAATTTAATGCCTTTGCCATTGAACGAGTAGGAATTGGGTATTCCAGCAAAATAGCGACTTTTTCTACAGTTTTACAGCTTCGTTTATTAAAAGAACAGAATAAACACGTTTAGTATAAAGTTTTCATTCATAATATGATGCTAGAAAAGTGAAATTCTTTACAAATCTAGAAACGTCCATGAAAATTGTTACATAGATTAGTAGATAAAATATATACGGTTAAAAAAACTAGTAGGAAGTATTTTGTATTTAATATTTTATTCATTTTGTTGCTGTAATTATTATGTGTTTCCTTGATATTTGTTTGTTTACCTACCTTATCTTGTTCAAAAGTTTTAAACTGGCAAATGGATGTCTATGAACATGTGGGTTTAGCCACTGTGTAGATGTTAACAGGTGGATAAGCATCATAAGTGCTCCATGATGGATAATTGAATTTTGATGATATTTAAAAAAATCATATTTCGCTTGATATATATTTTTTCTTACTCAAAATTAGATATTCAGTCCTACTTCCGAACTGATGAAAAAATTAAAAATTGCTTATTTACCCTATTACAAAACGTGCTATACATTAAAAATTCATAAGAATATAATGTAAAATACAGGCCATTACGTTTGTTAGGTAAAAAGTGAATATTGTTTGTTTCTATACCTACTTATTGAATGACACTGTTATATAAATTTACTCGTGTGCATCACCATTACTTTCAATTACTTATGTCAAGTCTCTAAGGGTGTGGCAAGGGTAAAACGCGGCTTTTAAAGCTGTTATGACAGCTAAATAAAAATGACTTGTTGCTTGAAGCTTTTCTCCTTTAAATGACATTATAATTAATGAGGTACTTCTATTTCAAGTAAATAAAAACTGACAAACAAGATCAAATATTAAGTACACAACGAGCTTTTTAGTTTCTTTTCAACGGTAATAATACACACAATAGATCGCGGCAATGAGAAAGGCGTAAAACAGACCGTTAACAAATTAATAAATTCAGACAATATTTCAAGGGCTCTTCAGCCGTAACGATTAAGCTCTTTATTAAAAATTCAATTTCATCAGGGTTAAGAGAAATTCTTTTCTAAGATGAATATAATTTTCTATAGTTTATTCGCTAATAACGATATATTTTACATTAGACCATTTTAAGTTTATGGCTTTTTATAAATTTCATATTGCATATGAATTATGAACGTAAATATATGTAAATAAAATAAAAATTTCCATATTTTTTGTATTTTTATGCCCACAATAACACAATTAAAATTTTTCATGTAAATAAAGTGATATTGACGTCACTACAGTTCAGATAAAAATAGTATTCACATTTGATATTAATGACAAGTGACATCTACACTGAAGCTTGTATTAGACTAGACCAGTAACGTATTTTGAAAAAAAATTGTATAGAATTTTTCCGAAAGATGAATACCGTCTACTATAATCTACGAGTAGTAGTACCTAGTACGTACAGAATTTACTTTAAAACGTCAGAACCATTTGTTTGGCAGTCGCACGGTGCAAATATTTCATCATTACCGAAATCTGTGTACAAAGCAGATTGGCACACCCAGCAATAGGTAATAAGCCGTGATGATAATATATTTATTTATTAAAGGTTACCAGTTTAGTATTGGAGAGAATAGAGCATAATATTGAACTCTCTGATTGGCTGATATTGGTGCCAAGTTTGTACAGTGTAATTTGAAACTAGTGTCAGTGTACATGTCTTGTGACATCTCATATCATTTTTATGTGCAATGTCAAGTATCATCTTTATCCGATTTGGAAAGCAGGTAGTTAATACTTTATCTGCAATTTAATATATACTGACTATATAATATACAAAGTTTTAATGGCTTGAAGAAGACAGCAGTTTAATATAGGCATTTTTTAATTTTGGCTGTTTAAAACTGGCGCTGATGTAAGCGCCATCTACTGAATTACTTTGTTCCACGTACATTTTTTGATTTCTTTACCAAAATATGTACAATAAAAATGACAGTTATTTACAGAACTGTCATTTGAACGCCAAAATAAATGTACGTGTGTTTAAAACAATGCAAAATCTAAACTTTTGATAACCCGTTAATTTGTACATCCGTTATTAAAGACGTACCTTTAACGTTGACGGAATATTCACGTACACTCTGCAAAAATTTCTTTGTTTTTTTTTCATATTATGCTGTAGTGACAGTGACATTACAACTTTCGCACCAAAACTTTAATAATCATATTATGCGTTAGGTATTAAACATTATTTGAAGAAAAGAAAAATTATGCAAATTCTATTTTTAAATTCATAATAATATATAAAAAAAATAAAAAACTTGGACCTTAACAAATTTTTTTATTTTTACATTATATTTACGTTTTTGATCATTGTATGCCATACGGTAAAATAATATCTACTTTAAATGTCAAAAATCAACTATCAGTCATAATTCTGACAGTGGGCTATATAACCATATTTTTTCTTTATTTTATGAATCTTTACAAAAAATAAAATACCCATATTTTTTCAAATCGATTAATTGTTGTCAATTCCGAAGAAACACATTAATAAAATTTTGGAGAGGGGATTTGTGACGTCACATAGGAGAATTAGATTTCATTCGATAAAAAACATTAATAGAATAATATACATTTGGGAAATTACTGGAATCTGCTTTTAAAAACTCAGGTTCTATTTTTAAAATGATATATATAAACAGCCTTCGAAAACCGTATGAGTCATATGGTTTGGAGGTCAATGTCATATGATGAAGTGTCAATGTCATATGATATGACATTGACCCTTCAATGCAATCCAAATTTACACCAAAACACAATTTTTTGTGTAATATCAAAATATTTTTATTTTATTCTGTTGTCTATATTGTTATCTTGTACATTGTTTCATTAATAATGTTGACTAATTTATTATTGACAACATTTATTCGATATCATTAAGTAAAAAATTCGGTTCATTAGATTCCCACTTTTAGTTTTGTAAACTTCTCTCTCATTCTCCTACGTGACGTCAGACATATGGCGCCGTCATATAAATTTTAATTTCAAATACTAATTTCAGTGAAATAATAAGATAATATACAGTACTTATCATTATTATTGGTAGTCACAATGGTTAGTTTTTAATTTTTATACTTTAATTCTTTCAATTCCTTCAATTCGTCAATAATCATTGGAAAAAATGTATAGGGAACGATCATAAACTTTTTAATAAACTCTTGTATCCGTAGATGTACCACACCCATTCACCTACGTATGTGTTATATCTAGAAAATAGCATGCTTTGTATACGGTATGTCCATTTTATTATTAGCAAACATATACAAATCCTCTCCATCATCATAAATTATCAAACATTGTATCATTTTACATTATACATTACAAACAAAGCAAGTAATAAAACGAGATAGTTATTCTAATCCTAATTTATCTCCCATTAAACAATAAACATCTCTGAAACATGGAATCCTTTATGAAATGTGTTTAAACATTAGTGTTTGTTCGTATGAGAGAATTTACTCCCTATGTTCTAATATTGATCTGGTTCTACATATCGTATAGTTTATTAATAGCCCTTAATTTGATGGAAGCAAAAGCCTGGGAGGAATACGGCTAACCTTGAGAATGTATGTACTAGATGATCCCATATTGTAGAAGGCCATGTAAGCCTAAGGGAGGAAATTAAATATTGAATAGTATAGATACTATGTATGTAGCTTATACCTATGTGCTGGAAGTTTGATAATCTGAACTGAGTATTATAAAAATATTAGTCGCGTTCTTTTTACATATCTCGGGTCGTCTTAGTTCACCTCAGTTGCCTCACTAATGTTGACCGTTCTTTTTGACGTAAGTAACTGAATTGAGATAAAGTGAGACCGACGTCAAGAGGTTGTGCTTGTTGAGTTTTTAATCTTAGATGAACAGTGGGGATGAATATTTTGCCGTTACTGGCTGTCACATACAATTAGTTTGGTTACTGAAAAGGTTATTTGTTTATTCCTTTAATAATATTATTATTTTATTGGTTATTTGAAGAAAATATTAAAGATATTGTGCTGGAGTTTAAGTAATGACTATTTAAAATTTATTTTTGTAATTTTTGTCAAGTTAAGCGGACAGTACTTCGGATTTTCTAACAAACAGTTATATGTAATTTGTTGTCGTTCATTTTACTTCACAAAAATCTCAACTCAGCTCATGTCAAACTCATCGCATTTTGGGCTGAGGTGAGGTGAAGCAAATGATAAAAAGAACGCGACTATTAGCTACCAAGCTAATACTTGACCATTTTTGCTTTCTATGGATATACCATTTGAAAACCCCACATTTAGGCCCGGTATTTTCACTTCCGAATAAAGTTTCGAATAAGTATTCATTAAATAAATTTATTCTATGTATTTATCCAACGAATAATTCCATTGCGTCTTTTCACACATTTGACAGAAACAAATAGCTATCTGTCGAATAACTTTAACGTTCGTGTATTGGTAGCCTTGCAGAGTGAAATTGTGTCAGTAGAGAAGGATGGAGTTTGGCGTAGCCACGTTAAGCAGACAAGGATAAAATGTGTCGACTCCGTAGTTGCATCTAATGCAGCAATCATATGCGGTAAACGAGTATGTATATTGTAAAATTGTCCTTGTACTTTTTGTATATTCCTTTCAGTTCGAAGTAAATGTTTATCATTGTATTCAACAAAAGTATCCAAAATTCAAAAATATTTTGCCTGCGTGCCAGCTTCAAATATCAGGATCTTTATAATGATATACCTATATTCACTGTTTGAGATCAAACACGATCGCCAATATGTAATAATAAATTAAAAACACTTTTTTAAGGTTATCATGATCAGATTCTGTCAAAAAATTCCTTCATGTATGTGGTTATGTCGCTGTCTGATGGTGTACGATCGATTTCTCAAGTTATTTATTACTTCATAGTTCAATCATAAAAAATATTTAATATATCCATTTTGTTACAAATCTGCACTATGTGGAAATATAATGAACTTGAAAAACAGGTTATTCGCTACCCAATTTCCGCTAATAATAGATGTTATTCTTTTGAATAATTTTTTTTATTTACAAGTGAAAAGAGTGAAAATATTTATCCGAAGAATAAATTTATCTAAATCTTTATTCGCAAGTGAAAATACCGGTTCTTAATCTATTAGTAGGCCAATCAACTCAATTTTCTAGAAAACGGACATTCATTCTTTTTTCCCTGTCTCTTCATTTATTTTAATTAGAATACAATGAATTACTACTTAAAAAAATTTACACTGACTCAAGGATATTACTTAGTAATAATAAATTAGATATGTGATCATTTATTTTAATTAGCTCTTAAAACTGTATGAACAAAGACTATTGAAGTTTAAAAAAGTTATTAGTTTTCAAAATACGTCACATATCTACTCTATTTCAATGTCTTACTACTTCCAACTCTTTTGCTAACGCCTTTTGAAATACGGAATTTATTTTAAAATAATGCGAAAAATAACGAAACAAGAAACACGCGTTTTTATGAAATGAAAGATATGTTGAACAAGTAGAAACATCGTGCAAGTGGTAATCAAATTAGGATTAATATATAATTTTTTATTAATTTGAGAATATAATTCACTAGTCACGTGACATGATTTCCGCCAATCAACATTCAAAATTCGTTACTAGGGCATTTATTTTCTTCATTTACAGCATTGGGGCCTATTCTGTAACTCAGTGGTTAATTTTTAACTACTGGTTAATTTTTTAACCAATCAAATATGTTGACATATAACTAGAAAAGGGATTTTTAGTTGTCAAATCAATATCTATTGGATAAAAATTTTAACCAGTGGTTAAAATTAACCACTGAATTACAGAATAGGCCCGAATGACAGTTAATTTTGAGTATAAAAATGTGCGATAATCATTAGGTTGATATGAACAATGATGAAAATAATAAGGCAATTGCAAATTAACGATTTGTAATACAATATATGAAAAGTTAGTTCAGCCGCACCCACAATATGACAATGTGTCACAAAAATTCATTATATTCTCTCATTAAATATAAACTCGTGATATGATTATTAATCGAAGATATTGCTAGTGAATATCATCGATGATAATCAAAACACTTGTTATATTACGTATGATAATATTTTCGACAAAAACTGGAGTATCTAGATCTTACCTAAATCACTAGAATAGTATACTAATTTATTTATATCATTATTAGTTACTAAGTAATTTGAGCTTAAATCTAACACAAATTTTTATAATGAAAATTGCATATTATGAAAACTATATCTCATTTCAGACAAATATTATTTTATGAAATAAAATCACGTTATAAAAAACTGTTTCATATTTGTAAATATTAATTTATTATCGCTGCAGACAATAAAATATTTATGTGCGAAACTAATATGCATTATAGTATGCGTATGTGTTTACGATTTATAAGTCATAAATTATATTATTTAATTTTGTATGAAGGCGAAAGGTAAAATATTTTCCTTCGTTGTTATAATTGCAGTTGCGAACTCCTTCTTTTCACATTTTATTACTTGTTACGAGGAAAATGCCAACGTGGCAGATTGCAAATACACTCACAGTAATAACAATACACGGTTTGATATAAGCTCAGGTTTTATTTGCGCAACGTATGAAATTTCATTCTGCTATTGTTGAACAAGGGGATTCTATTTTAACTTAGACTAAACAAGGATTTTTACACGTTCAACAATATCATTTTCATAAATTTATAACTTGAAAAGCAAAATAAATAGAGGTTTTGATTGGTTTATAAAACTTTGTAAGCGGTTTATGCAATATGCAATACGAGTATAATAAACAGATTTGAACAATAATTTAATGAAATTTCATAACATTTTATCCACTCACCGAAATTATAAACTTTCTACTTTTGAATATAATATATGTCTTTACTCACTAATACTATAATTAACTATTAGTCTGTTTAAAATTGAAGCTTCAAACAGTATAATAAAAGTATGTACAAACAAGTAAAAAGCAATAGTGCAGTGTGCAGTTGAACCGTACCTATTATCTGGGGAAAATTTAAGATGAAAAAATGAGTTAAACAAGGAAAGAGTCTGGGCCCACTACTTTTTGTAAATCTAATGGGCAGAATTTTTAAAACATCATCCAAATTCTAATACGATACAATAGATTTAAGCCGACCAAATTGGACACCCTATTTTACGCAGATGATATAGTAGGTATTACAAAAAAAATAATTAACAAAAACATCTTGAAAGATTTAGAAGCGATGAGGATGGAAATTATCATTGATAAAAGTAACAGTATAAATAAATGGAATAAAACTAGAATGAGTTTCAACCTACGACTTTCTAGAAAGAATGATAACACAAGATGGAAAAATAGATATAGAAACAATCAACAAACTAAAGAATGTAAATACTGTACCATAAACTTTACGATATTGGGCAAAAATAAATGGATATAAAAACAAAAATTAATACAAAACAATCACCGTATCAACAATCCTGTACGCTAGCGATTCCTGGAATATGCAGAAGAAACATGAGGAAAAAACGAAACAGAAATGATTCACAGAATTTCGCAAGAAATTCAAGTGGGCAGAGAAAGAAATGAGAACATAAGGATGATGACAAATCAAGCACTAGATACCAAGATAAAACAGAAGCAACTGGGCTGATACGGACACATAATGCGAATAGATCAGAACAGCCTATTAAGAACTGTATTAGAAGCAGAACATATCTATAAAAAAGTGGAGACAGAAGACCGAGGAAAACTTTGTAAAGAAAATTTCAAAACTCAGAAGGAGATAAAGACGTGATAAGAGAGCATCAGGGATATGAAGAAGAACTTTAATTGCTCCAATTGCATAATTTACAATTCTTATTGAAAGTATTTTTTATCTATGGAGTCTCATAGTCGCGTGCCTGAGTATCTGGTCGCGGATCTGGGGAACCGGGTTCAATGCTGACCGACCCACGCCAAATATTTCGAATTTTAAATGGCACAAAATTGACCCCTGTAGCACATTTATTTCCTCCTTTCAGCAGTAAAATAGTTATTTACATACCAAGTGCGTGAACGCTTGGTTCCCGGATAAGTGTTTGGCGGCACGAGCTTGCGAGCGTTGCCATAGAACGATTCCGGGAACCAAGTTTACGCACGTGATTTGTACAATATTTTCGTACGAATGGTATAAAACTAATAATTAGTAATTTGTGTACAAATAATTTTATTAAAACTTTATTACAAAACACTGCTTTGTAGCTAATTTCAGAGTGATGTGTCAAATTTAAATTCCAATTATTTTAATGTTTTTATGTAATGTAGTGTTAATCATGCTATCTAAATAACTATTTATTACTTACCAAGTATTTCACTTGTAGTATATAACAAATTTAAACTTAATAACTTGTTAAATTTATTATTTTGTTACAATTTGTATTACGTTTGTTGGGTATATTTTACCGACTACCCGAGTGCTCTGTCTTGCCGACTCCAACCAAAGAGAAATTGTGAAGAATATTGGGAACTAAATGCACTAACTTCATTATTTTAATATTAAATTTCATTCAATATTCCGCCATTTTCTTTTTTTATTATTATTGAGCAAAAGAATGTTTGACAAACTATATTTTTTTATTATAAATATATTTCTTTAAGAAATAGGAGAGTGTTTTTTTGCAAAATTTCCCGGTCGAGACTTGTCAAATTGACGTTTAGGATGTTGCTTAGGCGACGCGAAACAACATATTTCAAAGCATGAGTACGAAAATCATTTTTCGCACTCTCCTATTTCTAAAATATTCTGAAATTAGTTACATAGCAGTGTTATGTAATAAAGTTTTAATAAATAAAATTATTTGTACACAAATTACTAATTATTAGTTTTATACTATTCGTACGAAAAATATTGTACAAACCACGTGCGTGAACTTGGTTCCCAGAATCGTTTTATGGCAACGCTCGCAAGCTCGCACCGCCAAACACTCATCCCGGAACCAAGCGTTCACGCACTTGGTATTTAAATAACTATTACCTGGCTAGTAATGCAAAATACTATGATTTATTTTTATTTTCATCTGAAATAGTTTGCGTTGTAATATAATATTTTTCAAGTGTAAATAAAGTACTTATGTAATTAAAAAAGGGTTCAATAAAGAAAAAATTGCTGATAATTTTATTTTAAAAAATCATCAATAATGTTACTATCAATGAGTTTACATGCAGTTTTCAAACCGTTTTCAAAATGTTTTTAGTTTACAGTGTCAAAACGGTTTTGAGTTCTCACAAACCAAAACTAAATTTCATGGGTTTGATTTGAAAACTAGTTTCAAAATTACTCATGTAAACACTTAAACACTTAAAGTTTCCATATTGCGTATGCGTACATAGCATAACGTTTCTCTCGCTTTTTGTTACTTAGTGTTACTAACCTTCTAATAATCTGACATTTATGTAGTTTTAGTGGGTAGTGGTGCAATGTAGAAAAAATAATTGGAAAAATGGTAAAACGAAGAATTTACATCAGCCAAATGCGCATGTGTCGAAACTGTTTTCAAATCAATCTATAAACCTGTTTTGAAAATTACATGTAAACAGTTTCGGATAATTTTGACTGAAATCTGAAACCATTTTCAAAACTGCATGTAAACGTAGTATATAACTCTACAGTAACGATTATTAAAAAATATCAAATGTTATTGCTATTTAAAAGTAATTTCATATCTATGTAATGTAATGTTTGCTCTTTGAAACGACCAATAAAACATACTATAGTAATATTCAACGTCGATTTAACAAAATTGCTTGTAATTCTAAATTTCCTATAATTCCATATGCTTCACAATAAAATACCGTAATTTACTTTATTATATTCTGTAAATACACACAATAGAATAATTTATATGAATGCCCATTATAATCAATTTTATTGTTGTACTTTTCCGTAGTTTTTTTTATTATTATATGGATAAACAGAGAATATGTAATATAAATAACTTTATTCAACAGTAACGACAGGTAAATGTGCAATGTATGTATGCTGATTATTACATAAATAAACTACTGCTCATCAAATAATGTATATTTTAAATGACTTTAATGACACAATATTCATTGCCGCTATTACAACTCAAGAAATATAATAGACTTTACACTTTCTAATTAATTTCACGTACCTTATTTCAATTCAATCTATAATTGCCAATAAAATTTATAATTAAATTATGTTTCTTATCGATTTACGCGGTTAATAAATATGTTTAGCACATTTTACGATTCTGTAAACAATCTTTCATACGATATTAATTAAACGGATATTAAAATATGTACTTGCACTGAGTATGCATGAAGAGTATATTATACCATTTGAATACACAATTTTCATAGAACATTAAATGCTGTTGGATTGAGTTATCAAGAATACTATTGTTTTAAACCCTGGAAAGAAAAGGTATACTTAGATTATTTTATTTATTAAACAAATAAGTTTATGTACAAATACAATGAAAGGTTTATCCTTTGTACTGTTATAATTGTCATATTTAAATAATAGTTTATTAAAAATAAAGTTTCACAAGGCAATCTGTTAACGCACGAGTGTAAGTTTGGACAACGAGCTACTTTGCGGCGAGTTTTACAAAGGATAAGTGCGATAACAGGCCTTATGAAACTTGTTTTTTATACTGTTGATTATATTGAAGTAATTTTATAATTTTTAAATAAGCAACTTGTCAAAAATATGACTTATATGAGTTATGTTGGTAGGCTACCAATGGTAGCGCTTCTCGCTAACTTTATTGATGAAATTTCATTGTTCACTGACAGCAAATTGAGGATTTATCTCATTTATCTGTCAGTTTTGAAAGCAGTCATACCACCTCTAGAAAGCAAAAAGCGCCAAAAAGTCGCCGAATACCGAAATACAAAAAAGTAATTTGAAACATATGCATATTTCTCAAAAAAAAGTTATGTGAAGGTATGAAAATGTTAAATCATTGATTTCAGAATTGAACTCTCTAGTGAATAAACAAACAAAAAATATATTTTATTTAAAATAAAAAAGTAAAAAATTATTTGCTGGTAACAAACTTTCTTAATTGGAACTTTTGATGGTAAAAAGTGACAAAGTTGAATTATATTAAAAATACATTAGTGATCAAGTCTTAACACACCCCTTCCTTAAAAATTCCTTTACGCTAAAATAAAAATCTGATGTTGCCAGCACATAACCTCTCGCCAGATATTTTACCTGGTTACGCATAAAACGAAAAATATTTTTAAATACATATATTCATGTCTCACTACAAAATAATTCTCACATATATTTGCAAAATCTATGGGATATTTTAATATAAATTATGTACAATACATACATTTTCTTTATATTAAATATCCTGAAATTTTCTTTTTTTACTTTTCTTTTTCTTTATATTCGTCATTTTTTCGCAAATCCCTTTTATATTCTTTTTTACGTATATTCTTTTGCGTTGTTGACTTTTTTTATTTTCATAATCTTCATAATGATGTACAAATATTTTTAACATTGGCATACACATATTTTTGATAATGTCAATTACAAACATTTGAATTTCTTGCCTTGAATTAGTTTGATCTGAGATTTTTTACATCAAATTATTATATATGCATTTCTTTTTCTCTAAATCTGTAGAAGATATAATAATGAATTTATATTTATCGAATAATAGCTATTAACATACCTAGGAATGTTATGCATATCATAACAGACGCAGATGTCTGTTTGAAATCCGAGCTCGTAGAGCGAGTATTTTAAAACATCTAAGGCTTGTTATGATTCATAACATCCGTGGTTTGTTCAATAGTTTATCGGTTTCAGAAAATGAAGACATTATTAATAAATATCATTTTTGAAAATTCTCTCAATAATGCTACTTTCAGAATGCTATGGTTAACAGAACAATTATTTTGACATATGTCATTATGACAAATATTCAAATTATGTGCTTTATTCCTCGTTTATTATTTTAGAATAAAGTAAACCGTATTTAGAACGATACACTAGCGATATCTGTATGTATTAATGAAGAGCATTGTACCTTCATTTTATTTTATGTTCATTTTGTAGACTGTTGTTGACAAGTAAGTATGGTAAAAATATTACCTTACAGATACAGTTATTACTTAGTTACCAGCCTACTTTTGTACATGTAAACAATGGAATAATATCCTGAAACCGGTAAAGAATGTAACGTTCTTTAATATAAGTATTTACATAAATTTTCGATAAATAATATTTACATGATTTTTTTCTTGTAACTACTACTTCCGGTTGTCCAATTGTTACCAAAACTTAATCAACTCCTCCCATTATTGTTAGATTGAGGAGTCCGTAGTTAAAAATGTCTTATCATCGTAAAAATGTTATAATCGGGTTCAAGGGACCTTAAAACGTGCTTATTCATTAAAATCTGGATATGCGATTTTTAGCATGAATTCAATACTTCTCTTAGCGAGGGGTAAAAATTGTTATAAAACTTAAAAAGTAATGACTACGAAGAAAGGAGAAATATTATAAAATGAAGGAAACATTTAAACCCTGATTTTTTCAATTACGGCAAATATTTAATTGCAATTTCTTACAAAGTACGTTTTTTGACTTGGTCACTTTTTGCAGTATATCCATGGTATGTATGTTACGTCAGATTGTAATTCTTTTGATTAGTAAGTGGATGAATGTCATAACATAATAGATCTGTTACAGACGAGAATATTTTCGATTCAGAGGAAAAGAATAGATTTTATGTATATATATATATATATATATATATATATATATATATATATATATATATATATATATATATACATACAAAAAAGGTGCGCCATCTCCATCGACTTTACCCTGTAACTTGTTCTACGACGTATGTACGTCAAACTTTGAGTTTTAGGATATAAAGTTGTGAATCATATATTCCACTTTCGTAATGTACATTTACACATTCATTTTTTGTATAGTATACCGATCAATATGAACTGTAATTATTTCATAATCCATACATATATGTATTTGTATTGAATTGTAGTGATATTTGAATTAAACACCGGTAGTTCATCCTGATAATTAAAGTAAAATTAGTTGAAGTGTTATGAAGTGTAAAGGACTAAAATTAGCTTCATGCAATCAAGGGAAACAATGGCTTATTAAATCCGTTGTTCTACTAGAATAATACACAGGGTATATTAATAGTTTATAGCGCCTTTGTCTTACATATAAAGACAATTCCCACATTTCTCAAAAAATCGCCAAGAAATGGGAACAGTAGTTTAGTATTTAAAGAACAGTAGATTGATACTATTTCAAAGTAAGTCGTTTGCGTAAATTTTAGGATCAAGATCTTGTTTCATTATTAGATATTTCTGAATCATTTTAGATTCGCTAATTTCATGTAAATATATTGTACGAATTTTATACACGATTTACTGGGTTATAAGAAATTACGAGAGTGGATTAAAAAGTTATAGCGGACTAACACAGAAATGGCAGCATTAGACGTACAATTATTTTTTATGAGATTATGTGAACTGTCTTGTGTTTCTGCAAAAATATTAGGTGCGTTCAATGGAATTAGCAAGCTAGCGCTAGCGAATTAGCAAAATAAAGTTAGAAAAATGTTTACTGAACGGCAACTTTCGCGCGAATATGAATTCAAATATGTGACGTTGTTCTTTTGTGGTTGTGCTGTCCAGTGTGCTTTATTTTTAAATTGGATGATCGGACTAAGATATTACTTTGTGAATTTTTAAATGATTCATTCATCTAGGAATTACAAACTGTCCTCCATCAAAAAATTTTACAACAAATTTACATTAACTTCAACATAACCACAAATGTCAGAACATACCTGCTGTCATGCTAATATAATTGTTATTTTCCGGCGACATATAGCTACCGTCTTCATTTAAAGCGTGATTTATAAAACTCATTTTTGATTCTATTTTAAATTTGGTATTCTAGCAGCAATAGACCTTTTCAATTTAAAGAGATAGAAGATATGCGCAATGGGACTCTGCGCATAGTAAGAACAACTGAGATTCTTGACGATTGTTTCTAAAAAATTTAAACGTAAAATGTGAGAAAAGTCAATGAGTACTTTAAAAAACTTCTCATAAGAAGTTACAAAAGCTTTTATTGAAGTAGGGTGCAAATAGGTGCAAATTGGGTGTAAAATATTTGCAAAATTGCACCCACACTTTATGTGCCAAGTTCACGCACCTCCGGCAGACTGTAATTTAACAAGTAGTGTACTATCTAATCCAGGAATCATATGTGGTAAACGACATATGTAAGTTAAGTAAACGTTATTGACGTTTATTAAAAAAATTTATTTATAAGTTTACAACAAGAAAATATTATTTATTCAGAATATAATTCAAAGTAACACTACAGTCTCTCTACTACAACTGAACTCGACATAAGGTCGGAACAAGAGTTTTATACTACATTTCATGAGAACTTAAAGATAAGGTAATATGAGGTTTGGGACGTGGTGAGATCAGCAGTTCCTGTGGGAATGGGTGATCTAACTCCTCCCTCCTAAGAAATGGGCACCCTCGGTGAGGATCAGCTGAGGTTGCTGTTGGTCGGGGGATGGAGCCCTTGGTTGGAGTTCTATATTCTGGTTCCGGGATGGACGGATCTTCCTTTGAAGAAATCTTTTCTTTGCGAAGACTGTGAAAATAATAATACTAATAATTATTAGTATGACATATAATATTATTATCGCGTTGTTTGTGTTTTCTACGTTGTAATTCTCTTCGATGTTGTCAAATTTGTTTATGGGTATCTTCAAATCTTGAATGTTGTTGATGTCGATGCTCATTTTTGGAATTTGGCTTGCGTTAAGTTGTATTTGGAAGTCTTCTAGAATGACTGGTTTCCCGAATGTACTGTCTTTGAATTTTAAGATTTGATTTCTGAACTTTAATTTACACTGATCTTCTTTTATAAGGTATATTCCTTGTAGAGTCTTGACTTGGTTAATTTGTTCACACGATGCATGGATTGTTTCTGGATGTGGTAGGACGGCCAAGAATTGATTAATTTCCTCTATAATTTCGATGTGGTTTTCCTTCAGATTTAATTTCGTATATTCACAATTTTTATTTTTATTGTGTAATATAATGTTTTTCTCGCAGGCTTCTTCGTGTACATCTTCGATTTTATTTGGACACTGGGAGATGTTTCCTTTTGTGCATACGTCATTCAGCGATTTGATATGGCCATCAAGAGTTTTTAAGAAATAATTTTTATTTGGTATAATAGTCACAAATTCAGTTTGATATTTTGTGGGTATGGAAAGAAGACGGAATAATTGGAAGTCTATATTGTAATTTATTGGGATATCTAGGAAGTAGATAATTTTGTTTGAATTTAGTTTACAATTGACTTTAATTAAATTTTCAAATTTTAACATATTGTCGAAGATAGGTTCTAGGGGAAACTCGTTGCCGTAGAATTTATAAATATTGTTCAGTTCCAAATAGAGATCTTTAATTTTTATAATACTAGGGTGCATTACATGTAGTTTGCAAAAAGTTAGAGAATTTTCTACATCCTGTAATATACTAAAAATCATGCTAAATAAGGTATTTAGTTGGTTATAGATGTCGTGAATGGCCAATTTGTTTAAATGCTGAGTTCCATCAATAACTATGTGTAGTAACTGCTCAATTTTTGATTTTAGCTCTTGTTCATTCCGTTTTATTGTGTCAATAGTTTTATTAAATTGTTCTATCAACTGACGATTGATGGAGTATTGATTTTTAACTTGATCATTTAATTTATGTTGATTTTGTTCCAGATGTTTTAAAATTTTGTTATACCGTTTCTCGTCTTCTGCGTCTAAATTTCCAGTTATTGCCTTTACTATAGAGCCTAATCCATCTATTAATCCTCTCTTACGTCGAGGCTTTTCGTAATTAATAATTAAATGGCTAAACTTATCGTCTATCATGTTTTGCATATAGGTAATTATTCTTTCATGATTAGTGGAATCTTCTAAGCTATTATTATTTACATGAATAGTTTTTTTGAGAAGATTATGTTGTGTTTTTAAGTTATTGTATTGATTAAGGATTGGTTGCAGGTCATAGAAGTGTAGGAAAGTATGGGTCGTTTTTTGTACCTTTGCTGGTCCTAGGTCGAGTGTTAAAAGTCCAGTGTTTTGCGTAATGTTTTTAATTTTTAGTCCGTGGGCGTACGCGAGCAAGAGGGACCTGGAAGATTGAAATCTTTGTTAGCGGTTTTATTAATTTTTCTAGGTCTTTTAAGATTTGACAAATGAATTTTTGGTTGTTTTTTATTGTCTTTGGGGTTTGTATGGATTTTAGCGGTTTTTAAATTTTGATTAATACTTTTTATGTTTTCTTTTTTGAATTTTGCATTTTTTGTTTTGTTAACTTTTTGTTTATTTTGCACATATACTGTTTCTGGAATCTGTGGCAAATCTTCGCGTGTTTCATTTAGTTTCTCCATCAAATTAGTTTTATTACTTTGTAATTTGGCATTAATGTTTTTATAAGCTGCTTTAGTTTTTTCGCGATGATTTTGAACATAGTCTTGTGTGATTTGTTTTTCGAGCTCAACATCTAAAGGTGAATTTGTTTCGAAATGTCCATTTATTACTTCGATTGGTTTAACACCGGTCGAACTATGATTTGTATTATTATATGCTAGTATTGCATAGTTCACTTTATTTTCTATTGTTTCATTTTTGAAGTTATCTTGTAGATTAAATAGCCGAATATGTTCAATAAGCGTTGAATGGAAGCGTTCTACGACTCCATTTGAATTTGGATGCTGTGAGCTAATAAAATGAATTTCGATTTTGTGTATTATAAATAGTTCTCTTAAAACATTGTTTTTAAATTCTAACCCGTTATCTGATATGACTAATTTAGGAATGCCATGATGTGAGAAAAATCTAGTTAATTTGTTACATATTTCGATTGCATTTGTCGACTCGACTAAGTAAGCTTGAGCGTATTTAGAGAATGCATCGATAATAGTTAGGAATTTGCAATTTTCTAAGCTTAATGTGTCTACGTGAATTGTTTCAAAAGGTTTACTAGGGGTTGGAGTAATATTATATTTAGTTTTTATTGGGTTTCGTTCATATTTTGATTTTAAACAAATTTCGCACTGGTTTATATAGTCGCTAACATCTTTAATTTGATTGGGCCAATAATATATTTTCTTGATTTGGTTAAGGGTTTCTTGAATACCCCTGTGATTAGTTTTACCCTCGTGGTAGTTTTTTATCGTTTCAGATATATCAATTTTGTTTTCTAAATCTATTAATTTATTAGTGCATTTAACAAAGTTAATCTCGGAATTTTTAAAATATTTTTGCAGAGTTACGCTAAATTTCTCGTAAATTGGGTTTTCGAAATACAGGTGATATTTTACTTTGGGTGTTATATATTCCTTGATAAAATTAATTATATCGTTGTCGAAATTGTCTTTAGAAATTTGAATTTGAAGTCTCATTTTATCATTGTGCAATGTAGACATTTTAGGTTTAATAGGTGAATGTAGGACTTCCGAAAATATGAGTTGATTTTTACCTATGTTTACAGGACTCTCGATAATAGGTATGCCAGATATAGGATGCTCAGGGTTTGAATGTATTGTTGCGTTAGAGTCGTCTCGTTCGTTATCGTCGTTTCGTGTCTTATCTCCGTCAGGTTCAACGACAAGAGATTCGCTGTCCCTTTGATTGTTGTTTTCGAATTGTTTATTAAAGTCGTCCATATATTTAAAAAATGAATCAGGGTTTGTCTCATTTGTTTCGTTAGCATTCATTTCAAGATAGGGTGTGTGATCAGCGGGCAATTTGTAAACAGTGATAGTAATATTTGTATGTTGGAAAATGAATTTTAACATTGATTTTACATCATCCCATTGCAATAAATCTTTACCGCATCCAATTTTGGGGATGTTTAATATTCTTATATCATTCTTTAGGCAGAATGATTTTAATTTTAGTAATGTATAAAACATGTCTTTGTGCGTGGGTTTATCTGCATAACATTCTTTGTTTATCAAGTAAATTATAAATCTGTGTTTATCTTTTAAATATACCAAATTGTGTAATTTAGGATTTTGTTGTCGTAAGATGTCTAAATTTTGAAATTTTTCTTTGAAATCTTTAGCTATGCCAGCTGACATTTTCAAGTCTTTACTAACACAGTGTGCCAGACTTTCTTTAGTGGATGCACTGAATAAGTTTCCTTCTACTTCGAGGATTTTACATTTATTATCGATAATGTCTTTGTTGTCTAAATAATTTTGATATTCACTCCAAATTGGTTTGGTTACAAATTTTGAGGGATTCTGGATAGTGTTCTCTGTGCATGGTGGGTTACGACTTAATGCATCAGCGTTCGTATTTAATTTACCTTTTTTATAAATGATTTCATAATCATATTCTTCCAGTTTTAAGCGCCAGCGCACTAATTTAGAATTTGGTTCCTTAAGAGAGAATAACCATTGTAACGGTTTATGGTCCGTAAAAATTTTGAATTTTCTGCCGAATAGGTAATGCCTGAAATATTTAGTTGCCCAAACAATAGCAAGTAGTTCTTTTTCTGTGGTTGAATAATTTTGTTCTGTATCGTTAAGCGTTCTACTTGCGTATGAAATAGGTAAATCTGAGCCGATTGATCCTTGGGATAGTATAGCGCCGATAGCATAGTTGCTAGCATCTGTCGTTAGGTTAAATGGTTTAGTGAAATCGGGATATTGGAGAACTGGTTCGTTAATGAGAAGGTTTTTACATGTATTGAAACATGCAACGTATTCAGGATTTTTAATATTTATTTTGGCTCCTTTTTTGAGACATTTGGTGAAAGGTTTAGTAATTTCCGCCAGGTTATTAATAAATTTTCTATAGTAGCCTAACAAACCCAGGAAGCCTTTTATTTCCGTGGTTGTTTTGGGAATAGGGTAGTTTTTAATTGCCAAAATTTTATTGGGGTTAGGCTTTACGCCTTCGGGGGTAACCACATGACCTAAATATGCCACTTCTCTTTGTAAAAATTCTGATTTGTCGATCTGAATTTTTAAATTTGCTGACTTAAGTCTATCAAATACAGCGCGTAAACTTTCAATATGTTCTTGCAGGCTGGTACTGAAGATAATCACGTCGTCTAAATAGACTAAACAGATTTTATTTATTAAATTTCTTAATACATTATCCATGACGCGTTGGAAGGTAGCAGGTGCGTTTTTTAAGCCAAATGGCATTCGTAAGAATTCGTAATGCCCGTTTTCTGTTGAAAACGCGGTTTTTTGTATGTCCTCTTTGCTCATCTCGATTTGGTGAAAGCCAGAAGCCAAATCTAAGGTGGTGAAATATTGACATTTCCCGAGTTTATCTAATAATGAATTTATATTCGGGATGGGATACTTGTCGTCAATGGTTTTCTCATTGAGTTTGCGGTAGTCAATGACCATCCGCCATTTTTTCTTCCCGGACGCATCTAATTTCTTAGGGACGATCCACACGGGTGAAGACCACGGTGAATACGAGGGCCTAATAATTTTTTGTTCCAACATTTTGTCAATTTGGTCCGATACTTCTTGTCTATGAACTTCTGGGTATCTATAGGTCTTTGTGTATATGGGTAATTCGTCTTTAGTCCGTATGTTGTGTTTGATTTCATTCGTGAATGATAGGGGTTTGTCTTCCGTGTGAAAAATATTTTCGTATTCTTTAATTAGTTTCGAAATTGCCAATTTCTCTTCTGAATTCATATGATCTGTTCTAATTTGTGATATATCAAAGGGAATTTTTGGATTATTTTCGTCAAAATTTATGTTATTAATTTCGAAATGATCTAATGGTTCAACTATTATGTCGTTATTTATTGTATTTATAATTTCTTCCGATTCATTAGGATTAATTACGGGGTAATGAAAGTAATGATTATTAATTTTTGCAATACCCTCAGGTATTATGAGATTTTTTAATTTTAATTCCGGGATGAATACTTCTCCATTTTCAATACAGCTTGAATAAAACTTTATAAATTTTTCAGAATTGGGTTTTACTTTTACGTAGTGTGGACGCGGCTTTAGCTGATGATAGTGAATTCTTATCTCGCCTGCCGGTGTTATAATTTTATCGTTAGTTAAGTCAATGATCGCTTCTAGTGTTTTCAAATTATCAAGTCCTAACAATATGTCGAATTGATTGTGAAAATCGAAAAGATGATATTTAAGCATAATTTCTGACCTTTTAAATAATTTGGAACATGGTAAAATTAAACTAAAATTTTCTGTAGACGTGCCATGTGCTGTAGTGATTTTAAAAGGATCTTGTTGAATTTTTTCATTGTAGTATTTTTGAGCGATTTCCGGATTTATGAATGAGCGTGTGCTACCGGTATCGATAAGAACTTTTAAGTTATTTTCAGGATTAATAATGAATGGTAGCTCGCTATTATTATGAGTTAAAGACATTAATTCGAGTTGGTCTCCGAGGCTGGTAATTCTAAAAAATTATTTGTTGCTTGTTCTGTTTCGTACGCGAAGGTTTCTTCATCGGGTTCGTTTTCAAATATTATTACATTGTTACCGTCATAGTATGACTCGTCGTCATTTACTTCTGTGTTATGAAGTTCTTCAAACACGAAGTTGGGTGGCTGGGTGTTAGAATACTGTCTGGGTATGAATTGTTGCGGGCGATTGTTGTAGCCTGATGGGCCTGGTCTAACTAAATTGGTAGATTGTCGAGTGCTAACACTCATAGGAACAGGTTTAGGGAAATTTTGGTTGCCGTTAGGCCTAAAAACGTTTTGTTTTGTGATTTGGGTTTGGTTGATTGGTTTTTGATGATATCTAGGTTGCAAATCAGGTCTGTATACTGGTGGAGCATACGATTGTCTTATTTGTGGTTGTGGTTGTGGATATCTATTATGTGTGTTTTGATGAGTATATTGTTTCGGTTTTTGTGAAGTGTTAGTATGGGTTTTATGTGTGCGCAAACTACTCTCTATTTGAAAATCGTTTGTTAGCATTCCTAGTGCAGAGTTCATGTCTGCCGGATTTTTCGTACGCATAAGCGTACCCAGCGGGTCTTTCAGACCACGCAATAATACGCGGAGTGCATATTTCTTAAAGTAGTTGCCTAATATAACTGCTTCGGCAGCTTCATTGTTAAGAGTTACATAGGATATTTGTAAGTTTAAAAGTTCTTGAACTTTATTGTAGTATTCAAACGGGGATTCGTTACCTTGTTTAAGCTCGGCTAATTCGATAGCTAAGGTATAACAGTCTCTTTTATCCGAATATGAATTGATAAGAGCTTGTTTTATACAATCCCACCCAGTTAATATGGAACCAGCTAACTGAATGGCCGCATCACCTTTAATTTTGGCTAAAATAGTTGACATCAGATATTCATTCTGAAAGTCATTTAATTCTCTTTTATTAAAAAATACACTTAGTAACTTTTCACAAATTTCTATGAATCTGGGGAGTAATTTTGGATCTCCGTAAAAATCGGGGATCATATCAAGGTATGCTTTTTCTACCCTTGGAGTGGTTGGAGTAGTCATTGTATCGTTAATATTTAAATTATTTAATTCCGTTAAAATATTATCTATAGGATCGGTAAGTGAATTGTAGGAAGCAACTGAATTTGTGTCTGACTCTGTATCTGAATTTGGTTGACTGATATCGCTGAGGGACATATAGAACACTTACAGGATTATCGTCCGGATGTCCATGGGTTCGTCTTTGACGGGTTTTTGGACTGGTGTCGACTTCTGCAGCTCTGTATTCGGCAGGGCAAGGCAGGAGACCTCTTCTTCACGATGTTCACTCGTGGAGTTCTCGGCGACGATTCTTGTTGAAGTTCGGGATTCCCAATTAATCGTAGAAACGAAACACGATTTTTTACCGATTTTTGGATTTATTAATCTGTTTGGGAATCCTACCGACTGCGCCAGTTAAGTAAACGTTATTGACGTTTATTAAAAAAATTTATTTATAAGTTTACAACAAGAAAATATTATTTATTCAGAATATAATTCAAAGTAACACTACAGTCTCTCTACTACAACTGAACTCGACATAAGGTCGGAACAAGAGTTTTATACTACATTTCATGAGAACTTAAAGATAAGGTAATATGAGGTTTGGGACGTGGTGAGATCAGCAGTTCCTGTGGGAATGGGTGATCTAACTTGTATATTGTAAAATTTCACTTCTCTCTATATTATTTATTATTCAAATGTGTATATGAACCAAGAATTACAAAATATATTATTAATTAATAGAAAAATGCAGCTCTAAATTAAAATTTTGCAGTTGCTTTCACTTCTCTCTATATTATTCATTATTTAAATGTATATGAACCAAAAATTATAAAATATTTTTTAAATTATTAGAATACGCAACATATCTAGGTATTTAGTTTATCATCAACCACCCCACATCAATCCCCCTTGCGTCGTTATCTTTGAATAAAAAAGTGCAGCTCTAAATTTTTGAAATTATATCCTCTGATTTCTAAGATTTTACTTACCGAGCAACAAAAATAATTGTTAAGAAAAAGTAAATATCGCCAATAAATTATAAATATAACAATGACATTGACACATCTAAAATGTCAAACCTAAATTTCAGATATTTCATATTTTTAGTCCAAAATGAAACTTCGCGATTGTTAACGTAAACAGGATGAGCCACTAAATGTGGTAATAAGACAAGATGAAGCTATGAGACATACCTATCAAAGAAAGAATGAAGGAAAACATAAGTAAAAATAAAACACTTGATATTTAACAACTTGATTCGCTGCTTTGCCATGATCTTATCGGAATTCAAACTGATGTTTTCTTCATTGGTAACAGTTACAGGTCTTCCACTGCGAAGATCATCTTCAATGCTTTTCCAGGAAAAGTTTTTCTTCCACATTTAAATTCTGCGACTCAACTTATCACCAATGTGTATAAAGGACAAGATATTCACAAAGTATTTGCCATCTTCATGAATTTGCTTCGGTGTTAAACCGTTTTTAAAAATTACAGTTGTTACAAATTAGCGATTTAACCTTACAAAAAATATTTATGCCTTTTCTGTATTGAGCCACCTTCCTAAATTAAATTTATATATTCCAATTCTTTGGTTGGTATTCATTCAGCTATCATAAATGTGAATGGTTTTAAAAAGTTAGTATTACTTTAAATCATACTCCTATATCATTTCCTTCGTAGAGCAAGTACCTACCAACTTACATCTAATCTTTGCGAAGAACGTAATGGTACGATATGTATTTGTAGAGTGATTTTTCGTCTTGCATCATTAGAGCTGGTGGTTGTGTAAAGTTGGAGTAAATAAAAGCTACAAGCTCATTTATCCATGCAGGTGTCAGGAGCTTCCGAAACACCTTTCTCAGCGCACAAAACGTGCTAAACGCGTATTTTCATAGCTAGTTCGCTTGACAAGATTTACGATGCACTTTATAGACTACATCAATGTCCTTCGTACGGGAGCTGAAGGCTCAATGCCGCCGACATAATGCTTGACACGCGCTCAACACCTCCACAACGCTAATTGTCATCAAACACAAAGAGAAGGAACTTTCTTTCCAATTCAAACAAATTCACCGCAATATTATTTCATAGGAAAGGAAGAAATTGATTTCTAAAATACAGGTTTCTTAAAAGTGATTGATTCAGAAGGCTTCAACAAATCAAAAATTAAGAGAAGACAATTTTCTGATTGTTATTGATAAAAAACAAATATTAACATTTAAACTTGATTAAAAAACAATTAATATTTGAAAACAAGATATTTTCCACATCTGCTGTTATAATGTGTTTAAATAAGTTTTTCCATCACATGAATTAGACATTATTTTTCTGATGTCAAAATCTTTCCTCAAGGCAGAAAATACGTCAAAACTGAAACATGGGGAGTTTATTTTATTTGACTGTTCAGTTATCTAATATAGTTTTTCTATTTTGCGCGTGTAAAAAAGCTGTTACATCATCCAAAAGAGTTTTTTAATAGCTCATTCGAATGTTGTAATAGGTGTGCCAATCTGCGCTGTGCGCAGATATCGGTAATGATGATATATTTGTACCGTGCGGGCGTTTACCAGATGTCACCTCACATTCACTCATTGCTGGTGTGGAGAGTGCACCACAGAGGTCAATTTTGTGCCAATTAAAAATCGAAATATTTTCCGTCGGTTGGGAACGAACCCAGTTCCCCAGATTCGCAACCAGACACTAAGGCACGTGGCCATAAGAAGAGGAGACGAAATAAAGTACTAAAGTTAGATAGTTGATGTTACAAAAATTAGGTTACGTGGTTACGTTATTGGACGTCAAACTTCACATTACTCTCAGAAATTAAGACAAAATTTCCTAAATAATGATACTACGATTTTTTATTTTAAAAAAAGCACATAAAAGACTAAAATTAGTATAAAGAACTCATTACATAATATTGTAGATTATTTTGTTCGAAGGGTTACGTTATTGAATGTCAAACTTCACATTACTATCACCAATTGACACAAAATTCCCTAAATTTTGATTCTACGATTTTTATTAAAAAATAGAAAAAGTAGTATAAATAACTCATTTCATAATAATGTCGATTATTTTGTACGAAGGGTTGAGCAACTCCGCTGACGGTCGAATTTGTCACCAACTCTTAATTTTTAATAATTTTAATTTCTATTATGATTTAGAAAAGAATGCAATTTTTCCTTTGAACTACGCTCTTAAAATTCAAATAACAAATTACACCTCGAAAAATAATGCAGTTTTTGTTTCGTGAATAATCTCATTTATTTATTTATTATTTTTGGGAAATCAACAGAATAAATCCAATAATAGGTTTAAAAATTGTAAAATTACAAACAAACTAAACAGAAATACACAAATACAAAAAGTAAACACTGAACGTAATTACACATTTAAGTGTAAATCAATTTCATTACAAAATTATTCTAAATTAAGTAGTTCATTCTGTAATCGGATACAGTCTTGTACGTTGTGAATTTCAATATATATTTTCAGATCATCGGCGTATAATAGAAACTAGCAATATGTAAAGCATATATAAATTGAATTAACATAAAAATTAAAGAGCAGGGGACCTAAGTGTGATCCTTAGAAAACACCTAATGGCAATGGAAATAACCGAGACTTATAACAGTTACATAAAACAAACAGAATGATTTCTTATGTAAGAATCAACCAACGTAATATTGAGCCATGAATACCATAAAACAACAGTATAGCAATAAGTTTATCATGATTAACTCTATAAAAAGCTTTACTGAAATCATTGTACACCACATTCACCTGAACTCTTTTATTAATACTTCTGCTCATAAATTCGGTGAAAAGTATTAAATTATTTAATCATTAATCGTTATTTTTTGATTTCTTGTCCTGATTACTACTGGGCAACTGTTAAGATCATGTACTAGATACATTAAATCAAAGACTCAGGCAAGTGCCCATCCAAGAACTAGCCGTCTTCATCTTTGCTTAACTCATAGATCAAACACATACTGCCTGATTTCAGATTAACAGTAGGTATTTTTCTTTTGGCACTTCTAACAACTATTTCCATTTGAACACCATTGATTTAGTTGCGATTAACAACATATGCGTCAGGGCAGTGTATAACTTACGAGTACATCTTACTGGCTCCTCGATCACCCTCAACTCTAGTGTATCCAAATAAAAATACAAATTAAACTCCCCATTTCACACGTTTCCCTTACTTACTTTCCACCACCACAACCATGGCTGTTTGTCTGTCCACTTTCTCACCCTCTAGTTTACGTCTAAGGCCTGTTTATGTCCAACATGTTCATCCCTCTGTTTACCCTACACTTGCATACATTGTCACGATCACTGCACCACACGAACGTATGAGCTGGTACCGGTATAACGTTTGTTTGCTACAATACTACAAATCTCACTATACGTGTGGTTGAGAAACAGTGCACTGCATCGGTAAATACAAGCAAGTAGATAAGGGTGGTTTACTAAGGGGTTGAACTATAAGAAAGGAAATAGAGTAGAAATAGTTTCTTATATTCTAGTGATGAAATATTGGATGTGAATATTTTTACAAATAGATACATTCACAATATTTAGTTCTTTTCAATGAAATTTTTATAAGTGCAGTGTAGTGTGTTGCAGATTATTAAAATGAATACTTTCCAAACACAAAAGTGTACCTATACTGCATTTCAGATAAGAATAGACTTAGGAGTAAGGTAGGGCTTACAATTCCAGCTTTTGTTTGGTCTAAACGCAAACCAAGTTTACAATAGCAATAATAATAATATTTATTTGCCATAAGATTCACATAGTAATACAATTGGCTTGTCATATAAGAAATATTGTCATGAAAATTACTTGTTCGAAATTTTGGAATGTATAAATTATTAACATTACGTGTATTATACAATCCAGTAGCCTGTTTAACAGTAAGAAAAGATGACGGATTTTTTTTAATGAAAAGAGCACAATGGTAAATATATATATATGCAGGGAAGGGTTAGTAAACCAAGATGTGGGAAGATATCTCTACACGATGTAGTGGGAGTACAACCAACCATGGCTCTAACTATACTTTTCTGCACTTTAAAGACATTGATAGAATGAATGGAATTACCCCAGCAAATTATGCAGTATGAAAAGATACTAAAGACATGTGCAGAATAGTACAGTTTAAGTAAATCCATACTGGCATAATTATGCAAGCGTCTTATGACGTGACATGACGAGTTGAGTCTTTTTATGAGATACTGGGTATGATGAACCCAATGAAAATTGTAGTCAACATGGACACCTAAGGTCTTAGTTGTGGGTATCGGAGTGATTGTTATATTGTCAAATTGAGCTGAAATATTAAAAATATTACCCCTTAACATAAACTGAACTAATTGTGTTTTTTCAGCATTCAGGACTACAGCATTTTCATTGCACCAAAAATTCATAATATCCACCCATTCTTGTATTTTATTATTAAGTTCAGGTATGCTCAAGGCAGAGACGATAAGAGAAGTATCAAAAGCAAATAAACAAATATCAGCATTTTTAAACATATTTGGAAGATCATTGATATATAACAGAAAGAGTAGGGGGCCAAGAACACTTCCTTGGGGAACACCTGTTAATGAAGACTGAGAATCAGAAAAGTACTTTTTTCCGTCAATTTTAGCACATACAACTTGAGATCTACCATGCAGATAGGACTTTAACCAGTGCCAAGCATTACCAGGAATACCGTATAGCAATATGTAAAGCAGCTAAATTATTTATTCCATTTTGACTTTATAATGTATTTAAAAACTTTAAGTAACTGTTTATTTACTAAATAATTTAAAATGACCAAATTTTGATGTTAGAAGCTATCAGTCATACACGAAACAAAAATAATCCATACGGTGTATGTGTGTAAAACAGGCTGGCTCAGCAGCGCCACCAAGCCTTCTCCTCTTATCTGAAATACAATATAGTGCAAATGCGAACTTTCAGTTATGTAGCTCATGAAGCAACTGTCAAAATCATAACCTGAAAATAGAGGTGACGCTTTGAATTACAAAATTGTTTTTTGGCAACCATTATGTTTTTCTTATCGCATGTTCTGACTTTGTATTTATAGTCATAAACGAAAAACTTAGCATTACTTTTTTAAATTTGGAGGGACGCAACAGAAAACTATTGTAGAAGGCCGAAAACAAGGGCAGATGCATAAAGAGCTCGCACAGCAATTCAGCATCTCCAAATTAATGGTAACTATTTTTCCAAAGCGTTGATATATCCAAAGAGGCTACATTAACAAGAAGAAAACACTACTTTTCTCGTTAACAACACTACACCTATCCCACCGCAACAAATGTCTTGCAATGCTGGACATTGCGAAGAAAATATTGACTTCTGATCAACCTAATCCATCAATGACGGCGACCTTTGAAGAAGACAAATATTGAAGGGTCAGCAACAACCTATTATCATACGTAATATAACAAGTGATATGATTATCATCGATGATATTCTCAAGTGAAACCGAGTTGCAGATTTCACGAGTGAAATGTGCTGCTTTAGTTTCACGTGCAATATCTTTGATTATTAATCATATCACGAGCTTATATGAGAGAATATAATGAATTTTTGTGATACATTGTGCGTGCTACTAACCTAACTTTTAATATATTTATTACAACATAGTTAATTTGATAATTGCCTTATTATTATCATCGTTGTTGATATCAACCCAACGATTATCGCACATTTTTATACTCAAAATTAACTGTCAATGTCAAATAAAGAAAACAAATCCCTTAGTAACGAATATAAATAAGGTGATAATTTCTTTGTTTTTTATCATCGCTGTGATAGACATGTAACTAGGGAGATTCTGGATGTTGATTGGGGGAAACATGTCACGTGACTCATGAATTATATTCTCAGATATATATACAGGGTGTAAATGAAATAAGTGCATTAAATTTAACCAGTAATGTAACTCGACGAGAGCAACAATATTTCTTAATAACTTTTTCTCGAAATCGCATATTTTTTAGCATTTTTACCACCCCGTAAATTGACGAGTCGTTCCAAATATTTTTTTGATAATTGAATGCAGTAACAATAGCTATGAAAAATTTTGTTTTAGCAATTGACAGTCCTGTCAATTGTTGCAATTAAATTTTGACATTAGTAATAAACTTGTTTATAAGGTAAAATTCTGTCAAAATGCGAATACACATACATTGTAATTACTTACCTATGGTTTATTTATTTATTTATTTTCTATTCGTATCTGTACTACATTTCACTTGACATCACGGTTGACATAAAGACAGTGTCATGGAGTTGCCAACGCATTTACACGGAGCGTTTCCAAATCATCACCAAATCATTCTGTTCTTAATATTCGCACATTTGTTAATCTTGTACTTGTACATCTTTATTACATCACAATACGGAGTGTCACATATGCCAATTTTTAAAAAAGCAACAGTTATATCCATAACATGTGCAAAATGTTCTGTTTTCAGCACATAACAGACTTCAATTTTAGGAATGGCTCATAATGTTCATTAATGAGACTGAATTTACATGGGAAGGTGTATTTATTTTGCAAAATACACATCTCGACAGACGAAAATGCTGTAAAAATTTTCATATATAATATCATAAGTGGTAAATTTTTGCCGGAAAAATTTTCAGATTGTTACGAGAGCTGGTTGCCTAGCAATTTATTGAGTGGCATTGACAAAAAAAATTACGAGTTGTCAAACGAGTAATTTTTGATCAATGTCACGAAATAAATTGGCAACAGGCTCGAGTAAAGCAATCGGAAAATTTTTCCAGGATAAAATTTAACCACGAATGGTATTCGGATGACTATTTCCAAAATAAAAATCAGGTAATCATTTATATAATTTTTTTCTTGACAAAAATCTTGTAAATATTTATTGTGTTTCGAGGTATTATGTTTCAGTTTGCTTTTTCAACGTTTTAAATATACTCTTGTCCAAATCGACTCGTTTTTAATAAAAACTGATAACACTGAAAATATACAGACTTTGACAGGTATGTAAACAATATGTTTCTAAATGTCAAAATTTTTTCACTTATCAAAACTCACTTACTTGTAAAAATACGACATCTTATTGGCTTAAAGGGTGCGAAAAAACTTTTGTGACGGTATTTTGTCGAAATGAAACTTGGTAACTAGGTAAAATCCTGAATTTGGATTGGTTTATATATTTATGAGTGAAATAGTCATTAAAAAATGTTTAGGGAACAATAAATGGACGACTACCTAATTATTGGTACTCATGTACCTCTTTTAAATGGACAAAAGTTTGTACTTACATTTTTTGAATAACGTATTTAAACTATTATGATTTATCGACGATAATCATCTCATAACCTAATAACAATGCTTTTTCTCTTCCTCTCGTTACCTCGCCCCTCCTTGTCTTCCACTATTCATAGGTGATTAAAGCCTGGTTTAATACAAAACTTCATAATTTTGTTATCCAAAATTTAAATTTCTTTATTTTAAAAATTGTAATATTACGAATTAATTAATAATAAATGTTATTTCCGTTGATTCGTTTATTAATTACTGTGACTGCAAGTGTAACCGATAATCGAAAATTTTTGAGATGTTTGTATCCCATTTGAACACGGAGCAACCATTTGTTCTCCATAGGCGCGCGCCGAAATATGCAGCAAATCTTTAAAGAATTTTAACTCAAAATCTAAAAGACTTAGAAAAAAAGTTATTAAGAAATATTGTTGCTCTTGTCGAGTTACATTACTGGTTAAATTTAATGCACTTATTTCATTTACACCCTGTATATATATATATATATATATATATATATATATATATATATATATATATATATATATTTATATTGTTCAATTATGAATACATTTGATTTATTTTAATGAATGTTAAGCTCAAGAAACATAGTAGTGATAAAATTTTGATCGGCATCTACTGTACAAAAACGTCATTACCGAAATTTGGTAATGGAAGCAATTAGCATACATGTAGATATTATGGTATATTTATTTATGTACATATTTAAAATACGTAATAATAAGTAAGAATAAACTAATGAAATCAATTTTAATGTTGATAGGCTCTGAGGAATCGAATGATTCATTAGTTCAAGCAGTATTTAAAATTTGGAAATAATAACGCACCTTAAATATTTTGTACCTTCTAATGAATTAAAAAAAAAAAACTTCTCTAATTTCTATCTGGCAGTATCAAAACTAATATTTAAGTTTTTAGCTTGCATTAAGTACACCACCTTGAAAATCAACTCTAAATAGTGTACACTAGTTCTATAATTTTTCATATCGAAAAGGGTGCACAAATTAAACTTTTTGCAATGGTAAAAGTACGTAATTATTTGTGTACACTGTACTGTGTTTCAATCTTCACGCTGATCCACTATTACCTACTACATTTGATAATGTGCATACGTTCTGTTTCTCTCAAATGACCTGTAGTCAGTAGTCACACTTCCTAATGGATTTAAAACCAATCGAACTAGTAGTGGTATCTTTGGTTAACCATTGTTGTCTATGTGTATGGGATGCTATATTGATTTAATTTGTAAACACACATACGATACATACATACGAATACGATATACTCATATACAGTAGTGTATGTTATAAATTTCTGATCAAATTTTTCAAACAATATAAAATAATTTCAGCAAAATATATGTATATTGTTTACCATCACTACTGAATAATATAAATTAATTTTTCTTGTCATATTTGTATTTTTCTTGTATTTTTTGCGCAAAATACATAAAATCACGCATTTCCCACATAGCGGGTTAGCACAAACCCGAAAAAATAATAATAATATCACTCTCTCTTTCAACAACATTCTTACTAACCTGACACCATACAACAAATATTCCTCTCTTAACATATTAAAGTGACCGATTTTCAGTAGCGAAATACCGCAACTGGACCACAATAATAGTTACGAAACAATCATCCTTCGCCACACATTCCTGTCTAAGCACACTTCGCATTCATACACTTTCTTCTTCTCTTCTCACTCGGAAACTTTCTCTCTTTTAGCACCTTATCAATCACATCCATCCACTTACATACTGGACGGCCACGCAATCGAACACCCTCAAGAAGATATATACGCTTTACAAGCCGTTCACTCTTCATTCTAGTATACCTAATCGATCAGTAAGTTATATTTAAAAATCAAACTTGATCCACACCAACTTATCCAAAAATCGTATTGCATAAACATTTTTCGATAAAGTCCTGTGACTCATAGTAGCTATAACTGATTTTACTCAAATTATCTGCTGAATTTATCAGTTTATTAAAAAGTGAATATTGCTTATACGCTTCAAGCATTCCTAATCCCCAAAACATGAAATTTCCACCCTGGTCGTGCAAGAAAAATCTCCCTCACTATGTTATAGTTCTCTTCCGACAATTATAGCATCCTGCAGCGTCTGAAGACGACGTAGCTCGCTGTGCAAATACACGAGTTCGGATCAAAAGATGTTGTGCATCTCACAAAGGGTCCTTATTCAAACGCGAAACCCGACTTGGTTATCTGCCTTCACCAGAGAGGAGTGGAGCGTGATCATCCACTTGGAACAGCCAGAGGGACAGATGGACACGCCACGAGTAAGGGGAGGCAATTAAATTATACTCGGACTCATATTTCCAAAGATGCAAGTACAGTACGGGGAAATTTTTACTCATAGAAAAACTGCAGTTTAAAAACAAAATATTATACAAAATGCAACACGAGATTAAATACGTTTTGGCAGCATTTTCCTCCTCAAAAAGTTTAGCATTTTTTATTATTTTATATGTTACAAACAAATGAAAAAAAAATATAGATTTTGTTAAATGCTGGTGACGTCATAAACTCAAAAAGTAGATATACTAGTTATCCGCTGTCCGCTGTTACATATTATTAAGAATGAATGAGAATGAGGAACCATTCGGGGCTATTCTGTAACTCAATAATTATCATTTATCGATCATTATGGAGGTAATGATCGATTGCGATTCAAATTGAGATTCTGTAAGTCACTTGATCATTAAAATTGGTTAATGATAGTCGATAACACACTGAAATTTATCGATCAGTAATATGCTGTCGTTATCATATTAATAATCGATAACAAATGTCAAAATCAGATAAAAGTATCAGAATTATATATCGCCTGTACTTTCAATGCAATATACATAATTCAAAGAATATACAAGTAAGTATTTTATATAATATAATTCGTAATATTTACATTTTTATATTGTTTATAGATTTAGGTTATGTATTCACAACAAGGCACTAAGAAATGTATCCTTACGCGAGGAAAATTTTAAACAAATCTTTTAAGTAATCCGAGAAATCGCCCAATATTTAATCATAGCCAGAGGTGGGCGCGTGAGTAACTTTTTGTCCACGATCACGCACGCTCACGAAATTAAAAATGTAATCACGACCACTCACGCACGACTTTTTATGTTTGATTCACGATCACTCACGCTCACGATTTTATTTTGGCGCTCACGTCCGATCACGCCCGGCGGGTCACGTTCGTGTCACGTAATTGTTTCTATGTACATTAAAGCCTGTTTAACACAGTTATAAGTTGTTTGTTAACAAATTGGTAATAAGTTAGGTAACAGATTGGTTTCATTGGAAACGAATGTTTATGGACAAATAGGTTGTTCTATTCCATCACAAATATCATTATAAATTTGGTAACAATTTTGTTAACAAAATTATGATCATGTCAAACGGGTTTAAAGAGTTGTATACCTTTAGTGAAATGGGAGCAACTGTGTATAAAATTTTGGGAACAACAATAACACTATTTTTATGCAAAAAATACTGTTGATGACATATTTGGACATAGTAATAATAATAATGTAAAGTAAAAGACGGAAATTGACAATTTTTAAAAATAAAAATAGAAGAAAACTTGTACTCACGCCCGATTAAATTTCAATCACGCCTGATCACGCACGATAATTTTTTAGTGCCTCACGCTCACGTCCAATCACGACGCAAAATTTAAATTATATTCACGATCACGCGAATCACGCCGTGACCCATCGTGACCCGACAAAATCACGGCCCGCGCCCACCTCTAATCATAACACTCAAGTCTTATCTTCGAAATGGTAGAAATGACATCCGGGGCCCGCGCCACTGCTAGAAACCGCGAGGCCCAGAGCCATTATTATGACATGCGAGGCCCCTTCGAAACTATACATTTATAATTTCCACCACAATTTTATTGTATTTTTTTCTTCGCAAGTTGCTATTATTAAAATATTGATGAAATTTCCTTTGTTGGATTCATTCCTGTAATCAATAAAATATTCTTTGTTGTAATCAATCATTTTACAGTTATAGTTTTCAATATAACAATGCCAGAAAAATATGCGTTTGGAAGGATATTTCTTCTACTTTTTTCTACTAAATTTTAATAGTACATCAGGGGAATATCGGTGGAAAAGAAAAAAAAATTCTTCTGGTATTTGATGTCGTGAAGAACCGAGCATATCCATGCAATCTTGGTCTACCTATTTTACGCCTTGTCTACGGATTCCAGTCTAGTGCCTTTTTGGCGATTTCATTGTCCCCTATTCGCAGTAAGTGTCCAACCAATCTCCATTTTCGTTTTCGTATTTCGACCTAAACTTTATCTTGATTGGTTGTACGCCACAATTTTTATACAATTTCATCAATTATAAACAAATTTCATCCATTTAAATATTAACTCTTCAAAACTTCAATAATTGTCACGATATTTTATGTATATGATAAAATCGATATTTGTTCCAATTATTATCCTGAATAATGTCTTTATTATTTATTGAAAATACATAAATTGAAAGCATACAATATTTTTCAAAATGCTAGTTAATGCTAACTGTCGAACATAATATTACCTTTTATGAAAAAAATAAATAAATTGAAAGTAAGTAAATAGGTAAAACGAAATAAGTAAATTTACTCTTCAAAATAAATAGATGCAAGAAATGGAAAATTATTTTATGTACTTGTTTTTCCACTGAAATAATATTATCTTTCAAACTATGCAATCAAATTAAATAACCATTTCAATATTTGAATAAGAAACATACATTTACTATTCAAAGCAAATGATGCGATATACAAATACAAAAATTATGAAAATTCCTGGAAAATATCCTACATTCAGTAAACAAATTTCTCTGGCAGTACTGGGTCAAGGTTTGCATGCAAACATTTAATTCCTACGTTTGCATATCCGTTTTATTCGGCCCCTTCTGAATTCCATCTGCTCTAGGAAACTTTACTTGCAGCGTAGATTTACCTTTTATATAAAATACCTAGAATCTAAAATGCAGTAGGAATCGCAATATTTTGTCTCGTATACTCGT
>OY720454.1:14084001-14119001 GCA_963082715.1 Harpalus rubripes
TTATTCACAATCGGTTAGTATTATGACGATTTCTGACTTTTAAAAAGTTGGGAAGTTAGTTATTGTTAACCTCATATTCCAAGAAGTTGGAAAGTATAACGTGAAGATAGCTGGGGTTGGAAAGTTGACACTTTCCAACCTCAGCTATACTCACCCTATACTTTCCAACCTCGAGGCGGGAAATAGCTGCCCCCCGCTTTGAGAGATCAATGCGTATCAATTATGGGTATTTACATATAAACAAAGCATCTTTACAATTTATATGATAAAAATATTGAATAAACATGTAAATAATACAAGTTATGAATGAAATCAATATTTAAGGTTAGAAATCAAACTGAAAGTTCGTGTGACAAATGAACAATTTCAGACCATTCGTTTATTTATATTAGGTTATTATTATTTAAATATCAAATATTATTTTTTTATTTCAGATTGTGATTAAAATAGTATACAAACCTCGGTGAAAAGTTAATTGTCGAGGGCGAAGATAGTTAACCAAGGCGCGAAGCGCCGAGGTTAACTATAGCCCGAGACAATGAAACACTTTCCACCTCAGTTAGTAATATACTATTACCGGTTTCAGGATATTAATCCATTGTTTACATTTACAAAAGTAGACAGGTAACTAAGTTATAACAGTATCTGTACGGTAATATTATTACCATACTGACTTGTCAACAACTGTCTACAAAATGAAAATAAAATAAAAAATATAATGCTCTGCATTAATATATACAGATAAATGTTAGTGTATCGTTCTAAATACGGTTTACTTAATTCTAAAATAATAAACATGAGAAGTAAAGCGCATGATTTTAATATTTGTCACATTGGCATACATAAAAAAAAATTATTGTTAACCATAGCATTATGAAAGTAGCATTAACGACAGAATTGGGAAAATATAATATTTATTAATATTGTCTTCATTTTTTGAAACCGATAAACTATTGAACAACTGATTTCAAACCGATATCTGCGGCAGTTATGATATACATAACAATCCTAGGTATGTTAATAGCTATAACAAGTGATAAAACTCGTCGAATAAATCTCAATTTCCTTTAGTATTTTTAGGTAAGTAATAAAAAATTTGACACTATGAAGATTTTTAACATGTTTATTTACAAAAAAGTTACTAAGGCATACTGATGCTCTTGACGAATTGTGTCACTAGTTAAATTTATTATACTTATTTCTGAACTTTGGCAGACCTAGCAAAGTTTGAAAAATAATGATAATAAATATTATTACTTCTTCCTCATGTTTCCCATCATAGACGAAAAGATATTAGCCAAATTACTTTCGGTCTAGTATTAGTCACAGTTCTATCAAATTAGTCTACCATAAATTGAATTTGGTCTAGTAATAGTTCTACTTCTCGTAGACAAATTAAATAAACGAATCTCGTATTTCGCTAACGCTAACCAAATTCCCCTCTGTTGAAGCGGGGACGGCGGAGAGGGCAAAAGTGTTGGAAAGGGTTCATGTAATTATAAACCACATCCCCGGTACAAGTCCATTTCGCGTTGGTCCAGTACGCTGATCAGCCATGTGTAAACACGGCTTTATAAATATTAGTCCCCTTCGGTGTACTGTTTATGTACATACATGCCTCGGCAAATGTGATGATATTTTGAAATGTTTGTGGATCGTTGATTCTGGGCAGCGTCCACGCTGTTGTTTCAATGTATTTATATGTTTACCAACTGCCGAATTCATGCTAATAAGGACTTTTTTCGACATCACTCTCGCATGACATGATGTATGGTACAGCGATTAGCAAAATAATTCCATATGCACGGCAGACGAATATATTCAAAAATATTTGTCAATCTGCATTTTTAATTTTTTCTTTATTTTTCTGTTGCATCTGTTAGTAGATTAATTTGCATAACTGCCTGATTGTTTCGAATCATAACCTTGATGTTTGTCCATTCGAGGGTGCAACTCTCGAGAAACGCTCTCGAGAGCAGTACTCTCCAGTGGACACGCTCCTGAGAGTAACTCGCAGGCAGTAACGTAAACTCGCCGATAGTAGATTCTTGAGAGCTTGCTCTCAAATGGACAAGGTCAAACCACGGATCACATCAACTACAGATTGGACACTCAGTGTATTTTTCTAAATACGAAATAGTGACATCTACAATTTGCTTCCAAAAACTAATGCGAGATGGCTTGGTCGGCTAGGTAGTCTGTGACATAGGTAACATATCATTATACATACAAATTGAAATTTTGAATTTTGAAAATAAAAGAAATAAGAGAATTGAACATAGATACACATAAATATTTTAAATACAAAAACAATAACTATAAATTCCATTCTAAATAAATTTAAAATTACCAGTCACAGTCATACACGTCTATTTTAATATAAGTTTATATGTAAGATAAAACGGTACTGTCATTAAATATAAAAGTAAACGTCTATCTGCTTCTTTGCACTGCACTTTATATCAAACAGCACAACGAATGTTCATCAGCTTATTGAATTTCAATTCTATATTACGTCAAAAAATAATAGTTATTTATAGTGTGGAATGTATCATATTAGTCACGAAAGAAAAAGTTCAGGACTAAAATTTAGGAACTGCAAACAGCAATGCGCATCAATATACAATTATGGAAAAGATTTGCTAAATACTTCATATAGAGATTGTGTTATTTGGGTGCGAAACATGCGGATGAAGGAGAAAAAGAATTAAGTGGAGAAGAGAGAAGAAGTATGAGAGAAATAAGACAGAGGATGGTCAATTGCATTCTACATAATTTAAGGAGAGATTGTCTTCAGAAAATTATAATTGAAGGGAAAATTCTTGGAAGAAAGAGTTGAAGGTAGTTTGGAATGTTGAAAGATGTCATCAGCGAAGAGAATTACGAGGGGTTAGAAGAGGCGCAGGACTGATTTGGAAGCTGCATTTCCGTTGAAACTTTGATAGTACGTATTAATTATTAACGCATAATCGTCTTCTATACTTGACAGATATATTTCATTCTGTTTTTCGGTAATATTAATAGTCTATTAATTAATAATTAGTTTCATTTGGACAATATTGCAATATTAATTTGTATATACCTACATTATTTTTACTTAGTGAAAAACACAGTACTATGACAGCTCTCCGCATCAAGTACACAATATTTATGATGTTAGTGGCAAATGTCAAAACGTTACGAGATCGTAAATGATACGTCTGTAACTCAGCTCATTACAGATATGTGTTCAGAATTGCCAAATCTGTAAATGGGCTCGTCCAACTTTTTTTGAATTTTTTATATGTTACGAAGAATTTAAAAATAGAAATTCCGTATTTTTTGTTTTCTTGAAATAATGTTTAATAACGCCTAAAATAATTATTAAAGTTTTGGCGCGAAAGTTCTGACGTTAGCGTCACTCCGTCATAAGTAGAGAGAACCGACATACGTTACCATTAATATGGCAATATACAATAAATATTGCATGAATAAAAATACATATCCATTAAAAACTGTGATCAAAAATCTTTAAAGCTAATGGTAATAAAGTAAGCCAGATAGTTATTATATCATTTGAAAATATATATTTGTATGATTTACTTACATGAATAGGTATAGGAGTAGTGTTAAATGTTAATTTATGTAAAACTTCGATAGTACATATTATACGTAAATAAAAATCAGGTAAGTAAAATTAATAATTTTTGCTCGTTTTCATAATCAAGTTAATTATTCGCTTTAATTAATGTGACTTTAAGACTTTTTTAATATAATATTGAAGTTTTCATAGTCACCTAGTGCTATTATGATAATTAAAGTAGTATTTAAACTATTTTCTATTCATAATTAAATACAACAAACACAGTATTGATTACAATAATCAAAGCATAGTTCATAATAAAAAGTAATCCAACATTTAAATTACTATTTACTAAATGATTACAACAATGACAAGTATTGAGATTACAATAATTAAAACATAAATTATACCTAATACAAATTTATTTAATAAGTAAATTTTCATTTGATCTTAATAAAAAATTAATCGGATATATTAAACATGTGTTTGTTAGAATATGTATAAAGCCAATCGCGAATTTATCAGCAAAATATGCATGGTCCACTTTATAGTGACATTTTCACAGGGAAACTGGACTACTGTATTGACGCTGACGTCACAACATGGCGACCGTTTTACGCTAAAAACTTTAAATACATTATTATAGGTATAAAAATACAAAATATACCTATAGCAAATTTATTTCATTTTCAATTATTTATATTCAAAATTCATATGCAACATGTAATTTTTAAAATGAAGACTTGGACGGGCCCATTGTGAAGTTACAGATTTATTGTAGCTTACAGATTTACGAATTTACAGTTTTACAGATGAATGTTCATAATTGGCCTTTTTATTATACGAATAGTTTACCTTATTTACTCTGTTTTCATCTTTTAGATTTTAAATTCGACAACTAAAAAACAAGTTCAATCTTTAAAAAAGAAGGTCAATATGTTCTACTATAAGACAAAGACAAATGTAATGTGATTTAGTTTAAAGTCCACCTTATTTGAATTTATTCCATTTGTCTCCTTTAGGAACATGAGAAAGGAATTCCTCCTTTTTTATATTCTTTGCACGTTCCTGTCACGTTATTTAAATATATTTAAAATATTTCGTCCTTGTAACGAATTCCCAGTTTATTTACCCACGTATATCCCGCGAAAATCTAAATAATTCTCCCCATTTTTAACCCCTAGTGTCAATATGTCATGCTCACACATCAGCTGTCAAATTTGATTCACTTCTTCCCGACATTCAAAAACCTTCCGACAGAAGGAAACAAATTTGCTTATGAATCCATTATCACTAAACAACAAAAATGTTTCGAATCGTTTGTTAATGAATTTTAAATCCTGTTGATGAAGCAAATAAATGCAATATGTCAAATAAAAATTTGATATAAAATCAATAGCTTGATAAAAAGCCGTGATGCGAGGTTCGGGCGAAGCAAAGAGCAACGGGTAAATTCACAATGTGTGCGGATCACGTGCTACATATGTCGGGTATTAAAACCGCGCGTAATGATGGACAGCGTGGCTGGAAGGGTGCCATGCCCACGCACATTTTGTCAGGACTGAATTTGCTAATTATGACACTAAATAAAAAACACACATTCATTTATAAACTGTTCTAACGTTGTGATGACTGGCAACTCTTTTCAATTTGCTAACAATGTTCCAAAAACATTTGTTCTTTTCAATCTTTATAAGCAATACAGCGAGCTACTGTTTTAAAAGGAGAATTGTACTGTATTTAGGAAATGAGTCTTTTCACAATGGGGTCGCGTGACTACACTGAGAAAAATGACTGGTTTTTAGCAAATAAATATTCATAATTAAGGGGTACTTCATTCATTCAATTATTGCAACCTTGCAACAAATACAATTTAATCTTTAATATGAAATGTATTTTATTCATTCAGTTATATTATTTATTTGACCCTCATTTATTTCATTTAAATTTAATTTAATTTTCTCAAATAAACTAATATATTTAAGCTTAGTATTTTAAGTTGAGATTTTTAATAAATAAATTTATAATTTTTTGAAATATTTATTTGTTTCTTACAAATATGTAATTGTTTGTGTAAACTTTATATTAATTACAATGAAAAATAGTTTTTATTCTATGAATCTATATTTATTTGTCACAAATAAATATTATTTGTGGCAATATGATATTTCCATTGAGTGAACAATGTTCTATTTGTCAAATGACGATTTTAAGTGAAGTGACTTGTATGGACTTGTTCATTTGTTGTATGTTGCATCTTGTTTATGGTGGTGCTCATTTGTGACAGTGTTCATTTCTGGCGATTTGTTTTTCATTCGTATGCTAAAAAGTAGTGAATATGGGTGACGAAACAGTGATATTGCTTTGTACTTTTCAGTGTATCTTTTATGCCAAGGCACATGCATCGGTACAGATTGTGTATTTATACTTTTATAATGTTGTATTATATGTACATTAATATACTTAAGGATATAATTTATGTGTTAATAAAATATGTTGTACGAATAAATTAAGTGTACTAGTCTTTATTTAATTATTTTCCTTCAATTTTAATCTATTTAGAGTGGACAGGTTATGAGAGGTATGTATTTAAATTTGGTTCAAATAAATTTAGCGCAATTAAAATAATTTTTAACGTAAATAAATGCATAATTCTCATAGAAGACATAATTGATCTCAATATATATTTATTTGAGACAAATAAATGCTTCAAATAAATAATTACATTGCTTCAATTGTAGATTTATTTGGATCTATTCAAGTATAGGATTTATTTGTAACAAATGACAGTTCACGTAATTATATCTTTTTCTCAGTGTAGGAATATTATGAAATAAATTGTGAAAAGATCATGTCAGGCACCGGGATTTGAACCGAGTAACGCTCTAACCATCTGAGCTATGGCTGCTCTATCTCGTTGGCTGACATGTTCGCTCATAACTGCTAAGTATCTCTCAATGTTACCGGTTGTGGTTCTGGTAGCCCGAGTTCCAATCTGACCGACATCAAACTTAACAATTACATATAATTACATATTCATGTAATACACTCTCCGCCTATGAGGTGTCGCCGGGATATATGTCTCTTTCAAAATTTGTAAATAAAAGAAGATTGACACAATCAAATTTACATTCTTTAGCTTTACGCTTCAGTTTTAAATTCTTAGAAAACCAACTCAATATATGTATACATCTGAATAAAAATATGGTGTTTTGTTTATCTTACTTCGTGTCATTTTGTAGTTTGTTCTAATATTACTTGTATTTGACAAATATGCTAGTTGTACTCATTCTTTAAAAAAAAAAAATTCTTTGGGCTTTTGAATTTTACTGTTAACTAAACATTTATTGTGTTCCATAAACTCAATCAATAATGTTTTTTGTTGTTTCAATGTGTCATTTAAATAAATTAATTGTCATACCTTTCAGAAATGCAGGTGACATGATACTTTTTAATACAAAAATCTGCGTTAAGACAAGCGGTTTTGGTTAATCTGTTTCTTACGTTATATCAGTTTTCAACGGACCCGTTAAAAATATAAATATTAACGGACAAAATAGTAAATGTTAACAATAGTTATTTACTGTTGTTGTAAATTTTCTGAAGCTGTGAATTTTGCTAATTGGAAGGTCTATTGGATAGAAAGCTTCAATTGTTTTTTAAAAGTTGTTTATTATGTTAACAACTAAAAGACGACGTTTCGGCACATGGTTATGGCCATTTTCAAGTCTAAATACAAAAGGATATATAAATGTTATGAAATTTTTTAAATTAGAATTATAAACTTACCAGAAAAAATGAAATTTACATTCAGTCAATTTTTAAATTATAAATAAATTTTAAATTTTAAATTACAACCCATGATTGAGTTTGAATTTTGACAACAACCTGCGCAGGTCAGTGAGTCAACGTCGACTGAATATAAATTTTTACAATTCTGTACACGAAGGTAACAAATGTACAACTCATGACCTCTAATGTGAAGACAAGAAACTGAATGACAACTGCATCATGAACTTTGATCTTAAAAAAGTACACGAAATACAAAAAGTATTTAACTAAATTTTAGGGCTATCGAAAAGTTTGATATTTGGATATAAAGATTTGGATTGATTGTAATCTGATTTAATGTTGATAGTTTTATCATCTAAATTAATGTAACAACTTTCTAAGAACAATCTTTTGTTTATATTGGGTTCGTAATGAAGAATCTTATAGTTTTTTTATATCTAATTCGTGTTCAAGGGAAATGCAATGATCCACAATGGCACTATGTGTATTGTTATCATTTTTTAAATGGTATTCATGTTGTTTGAGTCTTTTATGAATATATTGTCGTGTTTCACCTATGTAAGTAGAGTGACAATCTTTACATTTTATTTGATAAACAATAACATTTATATATCCTTTTGTATTTAGACTTGAAAATGGCCATAACCATGTGCCGAAACGTCGTCTTTTAGTTGTTAACATAATAAACAACTTTTAAAAAACATTTGAAGCTTTCTATCCAATAAACCTTCCAATTAGCAATAGTTATTTACATCATAAGGCTGATATGAAACAAATAACATACCAGGGCCCTATTCTGTAACTCGGTGGTTTTAGCCACTGGTTGAAATTTTAATCCAATCGTTATTGATTTGACAACTAAAAATCCCTTTTTTTGTTATATGTCAACATGCTTGATTAGTTGAAAAATTTAACCAGTGGTTAAAAATTAACCACTGAAATACAGAATAGGCCCCCGGAGTCTATTATTTGCATATCGGCCGTGTGACGTTTAGTATTTTTCGTATTAACATAAAATATCTTCTAAAAATTCTATTGTCTATTATCGACAGGTGACACACTTCGTAATGCTGTGATTTTTTAGAAACACTTGAATTTTAATAATGTACTGTTATAAAAAATAACGGCCGTGGCTGTTATATCGTATATATTGGTTCAGCATAGAGTACTGTTAAAGCACATTTATTATGAAAAAATTAACGGACCGTTAAAATTTAAATAATAACGTTACCTAAATTTTAACGGAAAGTTACAGAATAAACCCATATTCGTTTTAAAATGATTATAAAATTATCTTCGTGTAATACTAGATTTGAACGGAAAAATTAGAAAATGTAAAATTTGAAATTTGTTAGGGGCACTTTCCAACTCTTTGTCTGTAAGAGATAAAAATTTAAAATCGATATTTCAATGCACTCCGGAGTTATAGTTTCAAACAGGATTCGTTTTTTAATAGCGGTATAATAGGTCCATAGCTCCATATGTATCAATTAATTTTCTGATACGATTTAATACCAGAAAAGTTAGTAGTTAGTGTTAGTATACCTATTTTAAAAAACTTTCTACCTTCGAAATTTTACCCTGACCTTAGCTTAGATTAGCTTTCCAACTTTCATCTCGTAAAACAAAACAACTTGTGGTCCAAAATATGAAAATACTGTAAAGCATTCGCGAAAGATATGAAAAATTCACAAGATATCATGGCATCATGAAATTTCTGCTGAAATGTAAGTTCGGATGCAGCAAATCGCACAGTCTCGGTAAGAGAAACGAAAAGAAAAAATCCACAAAGTTTTCACAGAGCAAATATTGAAATGGATACGGCAATGCAAGCGCGGCGCGGAAAAATGTAATTTGTTTTAAAAATACTCCGGGAAGTTTCGCTGTTACTCCGGGGCTTATTATTGTAGCCGGAGACCAGAAGAGAACTCACTCGTTCCGCTCGCTGCCCGCAGTCTCGTGCTGCAGATGGCACAGCGGTTATGATTTCACACGTTTTGTTTATTTTACGTGATGGCCCGTTCAGTTCGGCCAGACGGACCCTCCCCGCTCACTGTTTTGCTTACCTAGACAGCCACTGTCATGGCTTTGATCACGTAATCATGCCCTTTGCACATGCACTTTTACATATGCATTCAATGTAATCAACTAATCTCAAATAGATAAATATTGATAAAAAGTATATATATTGCACCCCTATCTGTCTAGATTTATAAAGCACAATGTATTCGAAATTTTACTACGCCTGTAATAGTAAATACGATTCCAATGACAATGAAATTCGTACCCTTAAGTAAACTATAAAAATCTGATGTGGCCAGCACATTACCTTCCGTCAGATCGTGGTCAGATCTGTGTTTATTGTAAAAATTCCACACAACAGAGATTTTCTTGTAAAAGATTCCATATTTCCAGTACATTACCTTCAGTTCTATGTATTTTGTACAAATTCCACACTAAAGTTTTTTGTAAGAGATTATATATTTCCAGAAAAATTATAACACAAACATACTGTCAAATGCACTTGACACTGACATTTGTCAATCAGAATTTTCTTAATATAGTAGATGTTTCCATGGTTATAGCACAGCTTGCTGCTTTATGAAATTTAATTTCTTTATAAATTTATTACTCTATATCCATTGAATATGAAGTATAAAATGTAATCAAATCTAATAGAGAATAAAATATTCTTTAATATTTATAACATTAAATGTGAAAAAATTATATTTAACATCGTTTTTCCAAGAAAAACTGTTAAAATCTTCAAATTAGGGTACTTCCGGTCGACCAATTGTAATCAAAATGTAATCAGCTCTTCATGTAGATGTAAAGAAAAAGAATACGCAAAAATTATAATTTTTGGAAAGGTGGTATTGAAGTTATGCGATCCGAAAAAATCGTCATACACACATAGATACATACATATATACATACATACATACATCTATACATACATACATATACATACATCATCGTAAAAACAGTAAAATCGCATTCTAGGGAACCTAAAACGTGCTTATTCATTAAAAACTCATCATCGATTTTTTTGACCAAAGACAATATCTACCTTCCTTACCTAAAGGTGACAGAAGGTAAAAAAATATTTCAGAAACAGTTTTCAATAAAATTTACAAATTTAAGCATTGTCAATTTGTAAAATATGATGAAAATAAAAGTTATAAAAATGTGAACAATGAACTAAAGCAAAGAGAACTAGTATAATTTATTACTTCGTAACAAATGAATTTTTACTCAAAATCAAGCAAAAATGGAAGCTGCATCTTTCTGAATTTTTCTGATTTGTTTTACCGATATTCATTTTTTTGTTTAATTATTTTTTCTGAAATATTGACTAAAATGATGAATTTTAGCGTTTGTTACCCTTTCTATATTGTAACACGAGAGTACCTACAACCATTGGTCCGCGAGCTCCCGACCGGTGCATGGGTGTCGACGCCTATGAATAGAAGCATTCTAGTAGGAGGAGTCTAGGTAGGGGATCAATAACACAGTGCAGCAGTTAGGTAAACGAGGGGAGATAAGCATAATTACCCGCGCATTGTTATGTAGTTCGAGACGTCACGAAAATGTTCCAGAAGGCGTTAAGAGCAACTATAGCGACTTATATGTGTGCGGAAAAAGACATTCACATAGAGTGTTAGTCCGTCAAAAGGACAGTTACATAGCACAGCAGTATCGTGGAGAGCGTAAGCAGTTTAGTGTCGAGTGGAATACTCGGGAAGTTACTGGTATACTGGGATAGCTGTGGAAGTGAATGCTCTGCAGTGTTGAAGAGTATTGGGAAGGTAGGTATACGGGGACAGTAACGGCGAGTGGAAGTGGATACTCGGCAGTGATGTTAAAGAGTTGTGGCATACAGACAGTCGCTGATATTGAAGCTGTGGAAGTTAGCACAGTTAGTCTGTCAGAAGGACAGTTAGTTACATAAATAGATAGATAGTGAGGTGAAAGGTGTGAATTCTGTCCGGACAGTTGAATATACAGACGCTTTTGAGCCAATTGAGTATATAGATGCTGTGGAGGTCGGTAGGTCGAACAGTTGAATGTGAAGTGACATAAATAGTGGAAATAAATAATCAGTAATATCTTGTAGATAAATAGTCGTGTTAATTGTTGAAAAAAATAGTACTAGTGTTAAACTAATTAATTATATTCGTAGTCTTCAATTAATATTTAATATTTGTTTAATATTAGTAATCGTCATTGTTATTAGGTATGTCTTAAATATTTATTATCATTTATCAACTAACATCTATTTTAATTAATAATAATTCTTTGATTTTTCACTCTTAACCCAATTAAATAAAAATGTTACAATATTCTGTAGGTATGGTTATTGGAATATTTTTTTTAACATTTCACTGAATTTTAATTTATGTGACATCACATCTTTTATGTATGCGTTCCTTATTGAGTAAAATAAGAACTAAAGTTAAAGAAACTATCCACCCACGAGTTAGTAAGTAAAAAAAATTCATATTTAATTGATAGGAAACTCATAAACATGTTTTGAAATATAAGAAAAAATAATTTTCTATAATGTAACTGATTTAAATTTTGACTAAATGTAATATAACATCGTTTGACTTGAAAATGGGTATAACCAGGGCCAAAACATCATCTAAAATTATATTTCCAACAATAAACAATTAAAATAACTTGTGAAGCTTCAATTCAATAAAATGGTCATTGTACTTTATAGTTAATAGGTACAATAAGTTCATATTTTGCAAAAGGTTTATTATCTTATAGAAATAATTTGAAGAACTATCTATTACTCAATTTAAACAACATAAAATTTCATTCCATGAATTCGACTAAGTTCCATATATTTCTCATGAGATGTATTGTCCACAAATACAAAATGTTATGCCATATTTAAATTTAGTTTTGAAAATTACGTCAAAATATAATAAAAATTTAACTCACTTATTGCAACTTACAAATTTCCAATTTCATGTGGGACATGGACAGCATCTAGAAAATAAATAATTAAATAAAGTACCTATTTCAAAGACTCAATATTAATATGCTTACAGTAGTCCAAATATAGGAACTCATTTCAAGGTGCGCAATAGTAAAGTGAAAGAGAAATTATATTTACAGTCCTATGCATTAAGCATAGTAACTACCAATATCTTTCGTAAACACGAATCCGTACGAAGAGAAACGGAGATTACCGAGCGGTCATTCAACTTATTGCACGAAATGTACAAATAATCATTTACCTAGAATTCATGATTATCTCTTTCATTTCATATTGCTATCGCATGTTATCTTTTGTGTAACCCAGGTGATGTAACACAGTTTTCAATAATGCCTAAACATATTTTCGTTAGATAGAATATTAAGATACAGCACAATTTTAGTATTGTCTATATCTATGATCTAGGGAGGTACATACTTACTCATTTAGTGAGTTCTGATTCTGAAGCAACGTCTTTAAAAAAAAACTATTTCTAATTTCTTAAAAGTGTTAATACCAAATTTATTTTATTATTAACATTTTTAAAATATATATAGCTCTATACACAAAACAGTTTTATTTACATATTTGAAACTAATTGTAAATATATATTTGTGATATTTTTCATAGTAATATAAAAAATAATAATTTATTGTTACTTTCATAAATGATTAAATAAAAATTGGCGCCAGAAACAGTGATGAAAAACAACGCAATGTGACGTCGGAGCACATACAGTACGTCATTCATAGCCAATACGAAAACACTTCACGTTATTTATATAAATAAAAATAGGCGATAGTTTGTCATATGTTAAACTGTATGTTCTCTGACGTCACATTCTGTTTCAGATCACGTAACTTTTTCAAAATATTACACAAATTTCAATAATCAATTGTAAAATATCTAATGGATATTTTGTGATATATTCAAATTTGAGGCTCTTTAAAGAACAATATCTTTTCATATTTAGTACTTATAGAAGTCATATAAAAATTCTTGCAACAGCTCTATTCTAAGATTAATTCGGACTTAATATATCTAAATAAATTGGGGAAACTTTAGAGGCGGTGTATTTTTACTTTTTGCTTTGATTACCGATCGTAAAAGGTACATTAATAACCCGCCACACTATTTTTATAAAAAATTTAAAATTTGCCATAAATTTTTCATATCTTTCGCGAATATTTGCAACATTTTCAAAATTTGGGGTACAAGTTATTTTCCTTCACGAGATAAAAGTGGACGGATAAGATCAAGATAAAACATCAAAGCTTTGAACCTTTTAATAAACACTAACTGAGCCGATTTCAAATCACATCACAGAACCAATTGCTCAAATGCCATCAATCTCGCATTAAAATATTCCCTTTGATGTTGTATTGACGTCTCGTCAAGTTGTTATTAAAACATGTTTTATTGCATCAACATAAAGTTAATCTTGCAATAAAATTTTTACTATCAGTATACATTGTTTCATATATATTTAAAAATAGTCCTTGAACTTGATGGCTGATCGCGCGAATTCTTTTATATGAATCATGGCTCTAATATAAAACAAAGTGATGCGGATAAATATAGTTCTGATACATTTTTAGAAAATTTTAATTAGTTAAGTAGTATTACAAATTTTTACTTGACGACCTAAGGCCTGTGATTTAGACCTCCCAATAAAGTTTGTTATAAGTTTATTTAACTAATAAATAATATTTAGGAACTTACAAAGTTTCACTCACTAAATGTTATTAGGTAGCTTACAAATACGTTTATTTCACGTATAAACTACATATTAGTTGAAATTGATAAAAAAATTATTCACCTAATAAATAATTCGTTTGCTAAAAAGCTATTAGATAGTTTATTAGAAGAAGGAAATTACGTGCTTTAATTACATATGGTTACATACTAACCGCATTTAACCACAAAGTAACGGTTACGTTAAATATCTTAACGTGGAGTACGGTTAATATTACAAGCATGGTAAGTTTTTTTTACCAAATATATACTTCCAGGTTGATTATGATTATATTTACTGTTTTCCCTGTCATTTCAAACTGTGTACCTAACAAAATATATAAACAATACATATACAATAAGCAATTTCATAAGCTACCATCACGGATCACCTCAACTACAGATAGGACAGTCAATGTATTTTTCGAAATACGAAATAGTGACATCTACAGATTGCTTTCATGAACTAACGCACACTGTGATGGCTTGGTAGTTTGTGACATAGGAGACTTGTCATGTATAGGTAAATTGTAATTTTGAATGTTTAAAATAAAAGACATATAAATTCATTTTTAAAATTTTGAAATTACTTGTTACACAGACATACACTTCTATTTCAATAATTGTTTATATGTAAGATAAAAGGGTATTGGATATGGTACATTTCATCATTAAATATAAAAGTAAACGTCTATCTGCTTCTTTGCACTGCACTTTATATCAAACAGCACAACGAATGTTCATCAGCTTATTGAATTTCAATTCTAGATTATGACAAAGAATAAACACAGTTAATACATTTTAAAACTGGAGAAATCAGGTAATAAATCACTACTGGCACTATAACTAAAACCATAAACTGTTAGAAATTGAATTACCAAATAATTAAAGATGTAAAAGCGTACGTTCAATATGTGTAATGACTTATGTGACTTTACAATACAAAATATTGCAAAATATTTTGAACTCAAAGGTGACAATCCATTTGCTTAAAATTTAAGCACTTTCGCGCCACTACAGTATGCTTCCTGAAACTATGATAGTGATAATGTTTTGGCACATTAATTTAACTGTCCGGTGTCTGGCTACCAATTACCTGAAAAAAAATATCTTTCAAATATAAAGTAGCTTTCAAATATAAAGTAGATACCAGCTAGGTAGGAAATTATAGTTTGTCAAAAATTTTAATTATTTTTGTTCTGTCAATTTTAATAACTTATACTGTATCTGGTTTAAGATTGCAGTGGTGTGAAAATAGGAACAGTTTGATCTTGTTGTTTGAGTGGATAATATCAGCGGATTATCCAATCGGAAAACGAGATCAAATTACTCCTATTTTCGCACCACTGCGATCTGAAACCAGATACAATATAGTTGTTATACTGTTTTTTAAATAAGGCTTTGTAAGATCGATAATCCGGAAAAATCGAAAATTCAGATAGAGTGCAGTACCAATTAGTTCGGATATTAGACGCTGTACTGCAATACATACTAACAACAGTAACAAATTTAACATTTTCGTTATAATATTCTCAACTGACGGATCATTTAAAATTTAAGGTACATTAGTGCCACTGGCAATTAGGGTACCTATATTACAATTTTATTCTTTTTAGAATTATTCTCTCTGCGTGTTGCGCTCTTAGAAGTTTTCTTGAAAGTACCAGTAAATATCGTCATTGTGAAGTATATACCTATACTCTGTTTTAAGAACTAACAACCATACCCATGCGTGACTTAGTCGCTCACATTCTGAGTGACAAAAACAGACACAAACATGACTGTTCATTTCTAGCCCAGAAACGGATAACGTGAGGATCACCACTTCCAAAACAAAGAGTACTAATAGAGGTCTGTTAGAAAAGTATCCGACCTTTGGCCGGGAGAAAAAACTGGCATATCTGGAGCATTGGAAAACTAATCACCTTCAAAATAGTCCTTGGGACTCCACAAACTTCTTCCAGCGATGCCGCCATTGTTAAAAGCACTCCGAGAAAGCCTCTTCAGGGGGCCATATCAGGAGAGTAAGGAGCCTGTTGAACCACATGAGTTATTCGCCAAAAAAGTCTGAATCAAGTGCAAGGAATGTGCTGGAGCATTGTACTGATTGAGGCGCCAAGTTCCTTTTGACCACAACTCCGGTCTCTTGCGCCGCACAGCATCACGTAGGCGACGGGGGATATCACCGTAGTACTCTTTTGTCATTGTTTGACTCTGTGGCGCATATTCGTGGTGTACCACACCGCGGAAGTCAAAGGAAACAGTCAGTATCACTTTGACGTTTCTGCGCACTTGGCGGCCGTCTTTAAACCGGTTGTACCACTCCTTAATCTGTGTGATGCCCATAGCATCGTCACCGAAAGCCGTCTGAATTTTCCAAATGGTTTCCACCTGTCTTTCGCCCACTTTCAGGCAAAATTTGATGCAATAGCGCTGCTCCAATCGTTCCGTCATTTTCCTTGCAATGAAAAACCCACGAGAGCACTACACACTATCTCACTCAATGCTGCTTGCCAGCAACAGACGCTATCGATAGGCGGGAAAATTCACGCATGCGCACGAAGGTTCAAGGTCGGCTCATGCAAGCGCGCTTGATTCAAATCCATCTGGTTTTCGCAAAAAAATAAGGTCGGATACTTTTCTAACAGACCTCGTATGTATGACATGAACATATTATATTCTTTAGTTTGTAAATCTAAAATGTCTGGGAACTTTTGAGCTACTCATTGGTCAGTATTACGAATGCACACTTGTAATATTAGCGGTTTTATGAAGCATGCATTTACAATATATTCTTTAAAAAATCTGATGTGGACACCACACGACTTCCTTGTACGCAAGACCAATATGAAGTATAGACCCAAGTATAAAATTGCACGTATTTGACGTAATTTGACATTAGCATCTATTTTTTATTTTTTTGTTATTTTTTGTCCTAATCCACAGCAAGCTTCATTACAAAAACCAAAAATTATATAAGTTTTAAATATACATATCTCGCTTATACAAAGGGCTAATTTAATAATACTTGATGTGCTAGACACAGAATTTCTAAAAAATTTATTTGAAGCATTTATTTCTAAAATCAAATTGAAACCATTTTATTGAAGAAAAACTGTTAACAACTTCAGGTAATATGTCACTTCCGGTTAGCCTGTTTTAACTAAAATCCACTATGTTATTCCAATTGGCATAAAAGTCTTATATACCAAATTTGAAAAGTGTTAGATTATATTTTAAGATAGTTTTTCATTAAAATCTATTATAGGCTTCAAATAAAGTACCATTTCTAGAAATTATGTAATGACCAAAAAGGGAGGTGCACAACTAGATGTTATAGCAGTCCTAAATATAAAATTGTAACTTTCTGCGGCTTACCGTTTTTGAGTTATGCGAGATACATACGAACGTACGCACATACGTACGTACAGACGTCACGACGAAATTAGTCAAAATGGATTCAGGGATGGTCAAAATGGATATTTCCGTTGAAATCTCAAAACCGAAATTTTTCGCGATTACAATACTTCCTTTACTTCGTACAAGGAAGTAAAAAGTGCTCTATGAAAGTGGGTATAGTAATACAGGCCTCTATTTTTGAAAATGGTTAAAAAAATCGACACGTTATCTGCTTGGATGGATTTTATTTAGTCCAATTTCCGACAAATTATATTCTTATAAAAAGTGTATTTATATATTATCCTTTTTGTCATTATATTATTGACAGGTGTTATATATGACGATACGGCTGGGCAAGATCCTTCTTGTCAGATTATTTGCATAGAGGTTGTTGGAATGCTTGCCCTGTGGAATTCACCCCGAAAGGTCAGGGTTGTTGCGGAAGACGCCGCAGTTTTCCGCTTTTTAATAAACACGGTCGTCGCGACGCCTGGTCGACGCTGGGCAGAGCGCCAAGCCCCCCACAACCCAACCAGGACTGATACAATGCACCCGACACATCATTTACATTTCTTTCTTTAAAACGACCTCGCAACATAACCATAATTGGTTATTTCCTCCGCCAGCCGTCTTCATAACAACTTTTACCATCAACATAATTTTATTACTAGCGAATTCTTCGCCAAATTTAACCGATTTCTTTTTCCCCTCAATAAATTTTCCCCAAGGAATAGTTTACATTTAAGATTCACTGAAATAGGGATGATAAATCTCCCAGAAACCATAAAAATGTGGAAAATCAAACATGTAATTAATTTTTGTGACAAACACCAGCATGGCAATTTTCTAAGACTTCCTTTTATTTTTTTATGGAACTCAGAGCAGGAATTTTATTTGTTTCATTGAAACACTGAGCCACGACCAAATATTGCACATTACTTTTGTTTTATTTAGACTCTCTAGTCTTAAATAAAGAAAGACAATGACACTTTATTATATTAACAAATATATTTTTATAATTCCTGTATTGTTCAATAAACAGTATTTTGTCGCAAATCGACATCGAAGTACACGATATCACTCCGCGACGTTAGCCAAAATAGCAGCTAAAATAAAACTTTACAGACTCTTATGTCAAAATTTAGTTTTACATATACTCATCTGTCAAACTTTAATTAACCCCAATATTTAATTCTATAAAAAAATGTACATATTGGGAACATTCTTTCGCTGGATACCAATATATTCAATGAAGACTACATCTAACTAATCACTTTTAATTTAATAGGAGTTTTTTTCATTGAATCTTCATACGTTGTTTTTAATTGTTTATTGTTGGAATTACAATTTTAGACCACGTTTCGGCTCTGGTTATAGCCATTTTCAAGTCTGTTTTATACAAAGAGCTAACAGGGCCGTAACTAGCTATTCTTGCGCCTGGGGCGGAATATAAAATTGCGCCCTTTCCTCTTTATTCATAGCAAATTATTATTTAAAAAATATAACTACATAAAAAAGTAAATTCGGCTCCAAAATTATCCTCTTTTGACCAGCATAACGATTTGTGTCTGTTCAAGAATTAGTTCCATATTCTCTCGTCTTAGTTCCATATTATCTCGTCTCGGCGAATGGACTATATAGTTTTAGTATTAATTAACAGTATTTAATGTATATTTCAATTACAATAATTATAAAAAACAAAATAAAGACAACATTATGTCTGACGCATATCAATTGGACCATAACTGGAACGCAGAATTAGAATTAAATGTTTATATCTTGATCAACACAAAGATGCGTTTTTTTTCTTCAAATATATTATTGATTTTGCATTAAGAAACCAATTAAAACATATTGTTGACATGTCAATGCAGTACGATTGTTAAAAAAGTAGGTTCGCGGAAAGTCTTTATCCTTAAATATACGAAATTCTATTGTTATTGCGCGTAAACTAGGCTTTCTGGGCAAAAAATTGTAAAAAACTTAAGTATTCGACGAGAAACTTAATTTTGCAGTTTAAAAATATCGGAAATATTGAGACAAATGTTAAAACTGGGCGTTTTTCGATGATTATTATAGAAGATCGCCGAGTGTCTATCCCAGATTTGCCTGTCAAATGGGCAAATGTGATAGGCAGAACGATCTTTAAAGACACTTGTCTGAGAAGTAAGAAAAAACTGAGATATGGGTTCTACAAGATAAAATAAATCATTATAATACAATCCAAACTTGAAATTTTTTCATCTGCCACGCGCTGTGGGTGCTTTGCGCGCGAACTTTAAAAGTCACAGTGCACAGAAATACAGTATTAATTCGCAAAGTGTGCAATAAGAAATCCAAGAGTGTGCTTGGCTTATATTTAAGAATTTTTCTGAGAATTATCAAATGAAGAACTTATTTTTGCGCCCTATAAACAGCTGCGCCCGGGGCAAGAACCCTGCTCGCCCCACCCTAGTTACGGCCCTGAAAGCTAATATAAATAAGAATATAAAAAAAAATAATATACAGGGTGTAATCATACTTCGGGGGAATAAATGAAAGGGCATATAGTACTGACCAAAATGAGTAAAAAAGGCTTAATCAACATGGGTCCAATCTTCGATAGTTTTGAGCTTCTAGTAAAGTGCCATTTCCGGTTATCCGATTTTCACCAAAATCTAATGGGTTCTTTCCATAACAGACATTATCGTGAAAATGTTAAAATTGGATTCTAGGGACCTTAACACGTGGTTTTTTTTTACCAAAATCTAGATATGCGATTTCTAGCACGATCCTTATACCTCCCTTACCAAGGATAGCGGGAGGTAAAAACAAGAGTTCTAACCAAACAGAAACGAATAAAAAAAATAGAGTATATCTAACTTGAAGAGCGATCGTTATGACCTTGCTAATAAAACTGAATGTGCTTGTTACTTAATTTCCGTTATCTATGGAAACATGATCTACAGATCTAGTCCATTATATTTATTAATATATCAGCCAATGTCGCACAACGATTGTATTATATTGAAAAACTAATCCTTGAACTTTTTATATTGTCAAACTTTCTTATTACATCGCACTTTTCTTTTCATTCATGACTTAATACCATTGTTCCACATTTCTTGCAAACAATCTAACTCGTCTTCTTTCCTTGTGTTCTCGTATTGTTATCCTGTGACCGTGATCTCTGTGACTGAGCACGCAGATGCGACCGGAATGTGTTGCGGCGTGCGGTTGCCATTAGCCTTGCTGGGGTCTGGTTCTTGTTCAGGTCTGCTCGGCAGTGACCAGAGACCAGTAGACCAGTGACCGCCTGACCAGGATACACGCTAATTCATCCCCTAATCAACCAACCTCCTGACCTTTTGTTTGGGAAACATTATCCATGCTTTATGAGCAGGGACAGGGAAATAATAAAGGAGAGAATGCCAATAACGAAAAAGAGAAAACAAATGAATTTGCCTGTTTGGAACAATATATTTTTAAGAGGCTGCTGCTTGAAATGTAACTTTTTCTCGCTAGTCCTGTGACTTTATTATAAATAATAAATTATTGTAATTTGGCATGATGAATAGTGAAGGTTGACTTTAATGCGCGATAGAGACTTTTTTTAAATAATTTAAAATAAATGAGTAATGTTATTAAAATAGGCCAATTTGATATTTACTGATTTCGAAACAGTGTCAAGACTGTATTATTGTACCGATTTCGTTCTCCTTTTGCACACTATACAGACTGATTTTTTTCAAGGAGATTAAAATAAATAAATATATCATCACGGCTTATTACCCATTGCATGGTGTGCCAATCTGCTTTGTACAGATATCGGTAAAGATGATATTTTTGCACCGCGTGCGGGCGCTTAAAATATGATTACTGAAACTATAATTTAGAAAAGTTTATTAAAAGTTATTATTTGCTATTTGCTATTGCTCTTACCCTATCACAAATAGTTGTAGTGCCAATACAAAGATAAATAATTTCCCAATCCGAAAATACCAAATACATGGAAATTATCCGAAACCTTGTTACTAATAAACCATTTTAGAAACTTAAAAATGACAACTAAACATCAATTTTATGCACTATCGTAGATAAAAAAATTAAATCATATTCACGAATTTTAAGTCACTCTGCCAGTTTAAAAGGGTAAAATTGAATAAAAACAACGACGATCTTGCACAGAATACTACTCGTAATTGATTAGTGTTTTATTTTGTCATATATAATATCATAAGTGGTAAATTTTTGCCGGAAAATTTTTCAGATTGTTACGAAAGCCGGTTGCCTAGCAATTTATTGAGTGGCATTGACCAAAAAAATCACGAGTTGTCAACGAGAGTTTTTTGATCAATGTCACGAGATAAATTGGCAACAGGCTCGAGTAAAGCAATCGGACAACTTTTCCAGGATAAAATTTAACAACAAATGGTATTGGGATGACTATTTCCAAAATAAAGATCAGGTAATCATTTATATAATATTTTTTTTGACAAAATCTTGCAATTTTTATTGTGTTTAGATGTATTATGTTTCAGTTTACTTTTTCAACGTTTTAAATAGATTCCTGTCCGAATGGAATAGTTTTTAATAAAAACTGATAAATATGTTTCTAAAACGTCAAAAAAAAAAATTACTTATCAAAACTCACTTGTAAAAATATATCTTACTGGCTTAAAGGGTGCGAATTTTTTTTTGTGACGGTGTTTTGTCGAAATTAAACTTGGTAACTATGTAGAATCCTAAATTTGGATTGGTTTATATAGTTATGAGTGAAATAGTCAAGATTAAATTCATAGGTTGTCAAAACTGAAAAAAAATTAATTAACCCACTCGCCCTTGGGGCTAAACTTTCTTCTCTTGAATAAACATTATCTTAACTCACTTGGTATGTATAAAAATCTATGAAAAGATGATAAAATTCGACCGTTAGTTTCATTATTATTATTTTGTTTAATAATTGTTTAAAGATGACGAATTTCATTCACTACCTGCGATTTTGAAAACAAATTATTATTTAGCATTTATTTAAGAATTCTATTTACCTTATGCACCTTGTTCTCCAGAAATGTTATTAGGCTTTATTTATTGTAGTATTTATGAAATAAGCTATTTATTTTGTTGTTACTGCTTTTCGTAATGCTTTGAAACATTCCGTCTTTACGGTATGAACGCGTTGTTTTTGCAGCAATAACTCCGTTAGCAAACTATTTGCGCATTACGAATTGAGGTGGAAACATTTACAAAATATTCATGATAAATCTGCGAATTCCTGCGCGACTGTCGGATAGTTGAAAACTTTAAATCCGGCCGTAAAGCAGACAAACGGTAGCGGTAGAGGCTCCAGCTCCGACTACAGCGAGGCGAGACACCTAAAGTTCTCTGTGAAATATTTTTGAGCTGCAAACAAGACCGCTATAAAAACCTCGCTTGCTTTTGTAAAATAAACTTTTCCTGAATATATCAGTACACCGCGAAATCCTTTTGCCGTGTTTGCTCTTTATTCCGACGGATGTAGTTGACCTAACATACCTAACCACACTTTGTTTCCGGTTTTTGAGTACGGATATTTATCCAGCTTTATTTAGTGTGCATGGAAAGTTAAATCCTCTTTTGTTACGTGAAAAGCTTTTTACACAGCTTTCTGCAAGAAATTTGATGCCTGCATTTTATTTTCTCTTTGATTAAACGATGTAATATCCTTTTAATTACATCTGGTAATTACACCTTTATGAAATGTAGTTTTCTGTTACACTCAACTAGCGGCTTTTACCGGTAAAAACTTCGCTATATAATTGTGCTCAATGCAGGGCACTTTGTATCGTAACGTTTGTAGATGAAGTGCATTAAGATACAAAAATTGAGGTGAGTATATCAACGGAATTTAATTTTGTGATTCATATTTGACGTACGTGGATTATTCCTGAAAACATAGTGAAACGTTTTTACTTATATATGGGCGAGAACTAAAAATCCAAGAATTATTACTTATTAAAATGACCGACTATTTATTTTACTGTACTCTCGTACTTTTATTTAACGAAGTGTTCATTTATTTCACTACGCGTGTTGTAGGATCTTGTAGATTGTTTACGCCATATTTATATCACTATATTTATGTCACTATTTATTTATATCACTATTAATTAACATTTTTGTCGGCTTTTCAACACTTCTGTTGTAGCCCTATTCAAATACTTTATTTATTATTACATTTCATTACATTCTACATATATTATAAGCAGTGTTGCGACAGATCAATTTATATAGGATCTAGACCAAGATCAAGATCTTTACAATTAATATGATCTTGATCAGGTCATAGGTCAATTTCTGCGATCGGATATTTTTTTTCAGATCAGATCAGGAATTTGGGATCTGTTTTCTTAGAACATAAAAAAGATCAGTAACGATTTTCAAATTTTATTTCTTATTAATTAAATAGGGATACAAAAAGTAAATTAATTACAAAGACTATACCTAGCATAGTAGCACACTATGAAGAAGTTAATACTATACAAATATAAACCACACGTTTCAGTCACTGTTTATCACTACATCCTCTGCGACATATTATAGTAATTTGCACACGCTGGCGCACACTCGTATATTTGATCTTTTTTTAAGATCATTTAGATCTAGATCCAGACGAAGATCTGAATTCATAGAAGGATCTAGATCAGATCAGATAAAAAACCACACTAAATGAACTAGATCGGCGATTTAGATGAAATGATCTATATCAGTCACAACACTGATTATAAGTATTTGAAAAACATACACAAACATCCAAGCCCCTGGTGGGAATCGAACCCACGACCCAAGGAACCGAGCGGTGAAGGTCGCTTCAAGCGCTGTTAGAAACACGCTACCTCAACTCGCTCGGCCACTGAGCGGCTTATTTATTTATATCACTATTTATTTATATCACATTCAACTCTCCGATTAAGTATCATTAACTGTCCGTATGCCGCAATTCTTCAACACCAATGCTGAGTATCCACTCCAACTCGCTGTTACTGTCCTCGTATACTACAGCTTCTCAATACTCGTCAACAGTACAGAGTATTCATTTCCACAGCTATCCCAATATGCCAGTAACTTCCCGAATCGCCGTTACTGTCCTTGTAAACTACAGCTTCCCAATACTCGTCAAAACTACCGGCTATTCACATGCACAGCTATCCCAGTATACCTGTAACTTCCCGAGTACTCCACTCGATACTATACTGCATACACTTACTACGATATTGCTATTCTACTAAATTCACTAATTACCTTACTCTATGTAACTGGCTAACAGAACTCTCATAGCCTCTGAATACACAACTGAGCTCCACAGCCTCTGTATACACAATTGCACGAGTTAACCTTCCCTCACGGGTCACTCGTCAGCTCACTCAGCTGACCGTCTTGTGTCACAAAAAAGAAGAACAATAAATAAGAAAAATATATTCCCTTATTAATTAATTAATGAATTCAAATCACAATCAGGGATGCAACAATTATTGTAACCAGGCATAATTAAAAAATATATTTCGAACTTCACAAAAGAATTACATCAACAAAGCATAAGTTTATACTCTATTCCAACGTACCAATTCAGCGCCAGTTTTAAACACACATTTGAAATGCTGCACAGTGAAGCACAAATTGAACACAAATGAATCGCAAGCAGAAAATTTAAGGCACAACATGATGTGGTTACTCAGCGAATATCACATTAATTTTAAATGCTACACAGTGAAGCATAAATTGAACACAAATGAATCCTAAGCACAAAATTTAGGGCACAACAGATTGTGGTTACTCAGCGTACATGTAACCACATTCAGTTTCTTTTTAAATAGTTTAAAAATAAAACTCATTTCTTTTTATATACTGCACATTGCAACACAAAAGAGGTAAAACTTACCGAATACAAAAAAATGGGGATAACAGATATGCGGTTACAGGTTCTTCGACCGTCTTCACTAACGAAATTCCCTATGTAACTCAACTCCCGATCACATACTAATGTTATGTGATCAGGGACACTCCTTACTGACTATTTATGTAACTGTCCGAATTCACTAACGGAACTCAACTCGTCAACTCAACTCAGCTGACTATGTAACTATGTATGTAATTCACTCTCGGGCATAGCTGCGTCTCTTTTATTTAGCTGCCACTACCTTCCAGAGAGCTCTAGAATATTCGACCCCATAACAACAACGAACACAAAAGATTCAGGCGACTGGAAGTAATTAAACACATCGCGACTCGTTTGTTTACGACGTCCGGCTGCTCGCGCGATTACGTCATCGCTATACTTAGACGCTTGATATATATAAAATTTAAAATACACAGATTGTCCTAATAAACTCGTCCTGTATAGCAATCTTGAGTACTATAAGATATTGTTAGAATAATTATTTTTAACCTATAAATTAAAGAATTTTTACATTTTTGCTGTTTGTAAGAAATTAACAAAGACAAGTAATACATAATGGTGGAATTTAATCATTTTGAAATGTAACGTACATGCAATATTACTATTAATGCAATAAAAGTAATAAAATATAGCGTATTTTTTTGTACAAACGTTAGTTAAATCGCCCGCAATACGATGACGTATGCGCGATCTTTGGTTCGCCGTAGTTGTCCGCTACGAGCGCTGGTTTAGAATGAAAACATGAACGTATGTCTTCTATTTTTGATATTGAAACATCAAATTCAATGTCAAATCGAATTTTAAATATGTAAACGTAAATCCTAGAAAATACGATAAACATAGAAATTAAATTGTCAAGTGTCAAATGTAAACATGAACAGGTGGCTGTGTTTTGCTTCTTTCTCTTTCTATGAAGCTCGTTTTGGGCACGTATGTCGAGACTAATTCGCCCATAGTTGATATTATGTACGCCACAATGGCGGGAAGAAAATATTGCAAAAGTTTTACATTCATTTTTCTCCGATATATTTAAAATTTTACAAAATATTAAAATAATAACGCTTTAGATTTTAAAATATAGATATTCGAATATGAATACTGAATACTTATAAAAGCAGTAACTTCACCAAGATGAATTACTTTAGAAACGCAAACTTTGGTATTTAATGTAAAAACTATTCAATGAATATAAAATATCGATTTTGTTTCTCCAACGATGTAATAACCTTTAATTACTTCGGGTAATTACACATTTATTAAATGTATTTTTTTTTCTTTAACTGAACTACGTAGTAGCTTACAGAAATAACTCGTCATTTGCTACTTTTGTTCATCTATTTTCATTTAAATTCCCCCTTTTCATTTGCTGCGATATTGAATTAATCTTCATTTATTTCAGAACCTACATAGCACTAATTACTGACTTCCTATTTTCAAAACGAACGTTTCAATAAATATGTCATTATTCTTTTGAAATGTCAGAGTTAACAGTTTTATTTTTTAACGATAAATAATACATACGAACGAGTACTTGCTGTAATTACTGGCTATTATACATTTCACGGCATTCGTGCATGTTTCACTGAAAAATAAAAAATGTATCACAGGAAAAATATTGAAGCAAATAACATTTTATTTCATTTTATTTTATTTCGAATTGCACTATTATTTTTAGAAATAAAATGTTTCCTTTATGTAAATAACTTTTAACTTCTCTTTAAAGAATGGAAAAAAATACTTACACTATTATTCACGAAAGATGACTATTCAAAGTCATTTGTTCGAAGAAAGAATACACATCACTTTATAGCAGTAGCTTAGCAACATTTTGTATTAAAAAGAGAAAGATTATTTGACCTATATCTATTTAATTTATGTGGTGTGACAGATATTCGTAAATAGTGGCATTACTTTCTAACACACTATAAATAATAATGACATATGTCGTGGAATTACAGATAGGTACCTAATTATCTACTACACTATTATTCACGAAAGATTCAAGGTCATTCTTTCGAAGAAAGAATACACATCACTTTATAGCAGTAGCTTAGCAACATTTTGTATTAGAAAGAGAAAGATTATTTGACCTATGCCTATTTAATTTACGTAAATAGTGGCATTACTATACATAATAATGACATATGTCGTAGAATTACAGATACCTAATTATCTACTACACTGCCCTCTGTGTTAATATTTACCCAGTGTCGTTGACGTTTAAATCAAATTATTATTCCTTGGTTTATAAGTTAAGTCTATGTTTTCGTATTTTGCAAAAACATAAATCTTCCAGAAAGGCATTATTTAGAAAGAAACATAGTTTTCAAATAAATTACTCTTATTTTTTCAGTTAAAATGTGTCCATAAATATTTCATGTTGCACGCCTATGCACACGAAATGCAATGAAGTTATCTGCAAGTAATATTATATCAGACGGCTCACAAATGACCTTGAATAGTCATCTTTCGTGAATAATAGTTTACACTGCCCTCTGTGCTATTATTTACCCAGTGGCGTTGACGTTTAAATCAAATTATTATTCCTTGGTTTATAAGTTAAGTCTATGTTTTTGTATTTTGCAAAAACATAAGTGAAGAGCATAAATCTTTCAGAAAGGCATTATTTAGAAAGAAAAATAATTTTCAAATGAATTACTCTTATTTTTTCAGTTAAAATGTTTCCATAAATGTTACATGTTGCACGCCTATGCATACGAAATGCAATGAAGTTATCTGCAAGTAATATTATATCAGACGGCTCACAAATGACCTTGAATAGTCGTCTTTCGTGAACAATAGCTTATACTAGTATTTTGTTGGCAATTGATATTTACATTTCATTGGAATAGGCTGTCGCAGATATTGATGGAAATAGAAAACAAAACAAAATACCAATGATTAAGATCGTAATATAGTACGACTAGCAAATGATAGTTGACGTTTAGATTATTTAATAGATGTGGTTTCTTTTTAAAACTTTTCTCTATATTTGATTTGAAAGGAAACTGACCCTTATGTATTCCGTTACAGAAGACTAGAATTGTACTCAATACCAGGAGGCATTTAAAATGACCTTAGCAACAGGATTCAGGGAAGTATTTAAAAAATTTAATACCGCAAATTCTAGTTCGTTTGTCTCAGGTGTAAGCAACCCTCGAGTCGGAATTAGTCTTAGAGGAAATTAAAAATAATCCTATTTCATAGAATTGCCAAACTAAATATTTTAAAGATTAAAATATTTTGTTATAATCATCATAAACGAAAATAGGAATGTATTTCTTTGCTTTCCTAGTCCAGTATTTAAATGGGTTCATGCAAAAATTTCATACCTGAATTTTTCGTACAATTCTATTCTTCTTTAGGGTTTCAAAAGAAACCACATCTATAAAATAATTTAAACGTCAACTTTCATTCGCTAGTCATACCATACTTGAATATTTAAGAAGGCTGAATTATAACAATTTAAACACAATGATTCAACAATTAACTTCAATAACTCTGAAATGTCAGAACTTTGTTTTTTTAGTTATTTCCATCTGATTTTTAACGAAAATATCATATGTTGGTCTGAAATGTACAGAAGAGCCAAATTCCGCACATTTTAAAATCCTATGTTAACTCCTTATGTTCCGCGTTTCGTTGCACACGAATCAGAAGCTAGTCAAAGAAAAACTGCTGAGATATATATGTTCTCCTAATTGACAGATAAACGCCATATTTAAAAGATAAAGCGTAGTTTACATAGTAAGTTCTTGTAATAAGTTCAGTGATAAGAAGTATGTACTTATATCTCTTTACAAGAACCGTTATACATGTTACTTATATAAAATTAATGGAATTGGTAAGAGAAACGTGCTGTCCAAAGTCTTCGATACTTAGATGTACTAGTAACAAAAAATTGATTCAGATATACAAATTATCTGTGTAATAAATTTTAAATTACAATTAATTTTTTTTTTATCATTTTGGAATGATCTGTGTGTTACCAGTACTATTTAGTTCGTGGATCAATAACAGCGAAAAGTGTCATTATATGAAAAAATCTGATGTGGACACCACACGACTTCCTTGTACGCAAGACCAATATGACGATGAAGTATAGACCCAAGTATAAAATTGCACGTATTTGACGTAATTTGACATTAACATCTATTTTTTATTTTTTCGTTATTTTTTATCCTAATCCATAGCAAGCTTCATTACAAAAACCAAAAAGTATATAAGTTTTAAATATACATATCTCGCTTATACAAAGGGCTAATTTAATAATACTTAATGTGCTAGACGCAGAATTTAATTCTCTAAAACTTTTATTTGAAGCATTTATTTCTAACATCAAAATGAAACCATTTTATTCAAGAAAAACTGTTAACAACTTCAGGTAATATATCACTTCCGGTTAGCTTGTTTTAACCAAAATCTGCTATGTTATTCCAATTGATATAAAAGTCTTATATACCAAATTTGAAACGTTTTGGATTATATTTTAATATAGTTTTTCATTAAAATCTATTATAGGCTTCAAATAAAGTACCATTTCTGGAAATTATGTAATGACCAAAAAGGGAGGTGCACAACTAGATGCTATAGAAGTCCTAAATACAAAATTTTAACTTTCTGCGGCTTACCGTTTTTGAGTTATGCGAGATACATACGCACGTACGTACGTACGTACGTACAGACGTCACGACGAAATTAGTCAGAATGGATTCAGGGATGGTGAAAATGGATATTTCCGTTGAAATCTCAAATCCGAAATTTTTCGCGATTACAATACTTCCTTTACTTCGTACAAGGAAGTAAAAAGAACAAAATATTTAGATTCTAGGCTACCGACCGTGGATCGTATGGTTTTTACCTCTCGCCATACCGAAGGTAAGGGAGGTAATGTTTTTGGTCAAAAAATTCGATAGTGAGTTTTCAGTGAATAAGCACGAATTAGGGTCCCAACAAAACGTTTTTACTATTTTTACAATGGTGTCTGTGTGTCTGTGTGTGTGTGTGTTTGTGTTTGTGTGTGTGTGTGTGTGTGCGTGCGTGTGCGTGTGCGTGTGTGTGTGTGTGTGTCTGTGTGTCTGTGTGTCTGTGTGTCTGTGTGTCTGTGTGTCTGTGTGTCTGTGCGTCTGTGCGTCTGTGCGTCTGTGCGTCTGTGCGTCTGTGCGTCTGTGTGTCTGTGTGTCTGTGTGTCTGTGTGTCTGTGTGTCTGTGTGTCTGTGCGTCTGTGCGTCTGTGCGTCTGTGCGTCTGTGCGTCTGTGCGTCTGTGCGTCTGTGCGTCTGTGCGTCTGTGCGTCTGTGCGTCTATGCGTCTGTGCGTCTGTGTGTCTGTGTGCCTGTGTGTCTGTGTGTCTGTGTGTCTGTGTGTCTGTGTGTTTGTGTGTCTGTGTGTCTGTGTCTGTGTGTCTGTGTGTCTGTGTGTCTGTGTGTCTGTGTGTCTGTGTGTCTGTGTGTGTGTGTGTGTCTGTGTGTGTGTGTGTCTGTGTGTGTGTGTGTCTGTGTGTGTGTGTGTGTGTGTGTGTGTGTGTGTGTGTGTGTGTGTGTGTGTGTGTGTGACAATCTTTTCCTCCACAATAACTCTTATAACAAACCTTCAAAAACTTCCATTTTCCGTATTTAAGCTTTCTACATTCATGCAAAAAGTTGATTCGATTTTGGATAAAATTGGACAACCGGAAGTAGTACTTTACTTGAAACCCAAAACAGTTTTTATTGAAAAACTATATTAAAACATATTGTAAAACTTTTCAATTTTGGTATTTAAGACTTATCAAGAGGAATAACAAATTAGATTTTGGCTAGAATTGATAAACCGAAGTGTTATTTACTTAAAGCTCTAAAAGATTTTCTTTAAATATATAGGTATTATGATATAATCCGAAAATTTGGTATTTAAGACTTTTATATTAATGAGAACGACATATTTTTTCTAATATTAATAAACCGGAAATAGTACTTTACTCAAAGCTATACATAGATTTTCTAGAAAAACTATATTAAAATATGATCCAAAACTTATCAAATTTGGTATTTAAAACTCGTATATAATTGGAAACAACGTTAACCGGAAGTGATACTTTACTTAAAGCTCATTGCTATTATAACATGAAATTGGCGAGAGGTGATGTGCTGGCCACATCAGATTTTTTTGTATAGCGAACAAGAACTATTTTGATAATTAATTTGGGATAATTGTGATACTTTTCACATGTACTAAGTTTACATGTACTCGTAGTTTTGAAAATGACTTCAGTTTTCAAAATTGCGTGACACTGTTTGCATACAATTTTCAAAACAATTCTACCGATTGGTTTGGAAACAGTTTCGGCTTATGCGCATTTGGCTGATGTGACAGATCATCTTCACTCCAAATATTTCGTTTTGACATTGTATTCCATTTTTTACTTCGTATCACGCCGCACAAAAACTACACAATTGTCAGTTAATTTGTAGGTGCAAAGCCGTTCTCTGACTTTGTTTACATGGCGTTTCCAACCGAAAAACGTTTTGAAAACGGTTTCAAAGCTGCATGTAAACATAGTAGTTAATAAGCTCTCGAATAATGCGTATTCGGTAAAATGTGTATAGGCTTAATATTGAACAATTAAATGCATTATAGTTTTCTAATATTTAAAACGCACATAATTAAATTCCAAAATCTAATCTCAAAACAAATGTTGCTAAATACCTACAATAAATATTTTAACGTTTATCCGATGTATCACTACTCATTTGTTACTTTTAAAATATTACCCGGAAAATGACTATTTTCCAATCGGTTACTTCAGCAATGTGTAAAAGCCATGAGGATATATTAATTTATTTCCAATTTATTATCTCCCTCCACGGTCTGTGCTGTGTGACTATGTGACCAACTATATCTCTCGATGACCACACATAGATAGTGTCCACACTGAAATGCACATATAGTTATCTCTGTCCTTGTTCTCGTGTGTGTTTGGCTTTGTCTAACAAGAGGGGAAACAGCATGTGGGAGGTTGTTGCTAGGTCATTAGTGTTTCCTTCCCATTTTATGAATTTAGGGTGGGATTAGGGAATTAGCGATGTGAAATATGTGGGTTTGGGCAGAGTTAATTGGGTTTGATGTTTGCCTGCGGCCAAAAATGTAACTAATGATCAGTATTGTAATCATACAGTTATTTATTGAAAGGAAACAGATCTGAAATTGTTATGTACTAAAGCTAAAATAACATAAGATAATCTATATCATCAATAATTTTGTATTTGTCACCAGGTGTGATTCTGATGGCTCAAATTCAAATCCGATGGACATCAAATTTAATAATTATTTAGAATTTTTATAACATTAAATGTGCTTCGGTGGTGTTTTCTCCACGATATTTGTCAATAATAAAGCAAATAGGCACATATGGAAATAAATACAAACAAGTGACTATATACGAGTACTGTTACGGGGAAAAATGACATAAATGTATAAGCGGAACATCTATTTCAAGGGCAAATTATGCATGGTCTAAAACAGCGTTTCTTAACCTTTTCAAGGCGCGACCCAAATTTATCTTTGTATTGGTTTCGCCTCCCACTAGAAAATTATTTAAAAATAAAAAACAAATGTCTTATTACCTATATACTATAATCTATTTATGAAAATAAGAAAATGAATATGTATGAATATATCACATACCTATCTATTTATAATCAAAATAATATAAATTTAATACCATAATAAGACCAACAATTATTTCAAATAGAACGAAACTTGTTACAATTTGGTACATGAATTGATAAAATTTTAATTTTGTCTGATAGTCAAAATGTTGGAAACACAAATATTAGGTACATTCTTATATTTGTCCAATTTAACTTTTGAACATGATTCTTCATAATTTAAAATAAAAAATACAAGTAGCTTACAAAAATTAATGTTAATTATTGTGTACCCTGAGTTTGCATAAGTTTTAAAAGTTCTATAAATTGCGGCGGTACCTAAAATTTATTTTTAGTAATTACAATAGCAGAAAACCAGATTCGCATATGTAGATCGATAGTAGCAAAAGGTACTGAATAATATATACAATTATATATTTCTCAAGAATGGTTTTTCTTTTTTTAACCAAAATGAACTCAATCCCTCGGTAGGGTTAATAGGAGTAACCATTCTGCATTGTATTGCTATACTCTATTTTTAAACTAGGAGGAGTAAATACCGAAGTCTGATTTACACTATAGAAAGTTACCAGAAAAAGTTACTAGATTTTTTTCGCGCGAAATACAAAAATTCCGTACACATCAATACTGTATACTTCGCATGGAACTTATTTTAAAATAAAACTGACATTATAAGCTCTTATTTTTCATGCCGTATATTTGATTATGTGAATAAAAATAATTTGTAATCTAAATAAACACTCTTACTTGATTTGTAACTATATTTTTGAATTGAACATAGCGATAAAATGCATATAACCTATATATAATTTATTTATTTACAAATTTATACAATAGAATACAATACCAAAGGAACAAAATACAAAATTTTTTACAACAAATCCTTTCTGTTTATATTCTTTAACTACCCGATAAACAATAGATTTTGCTACTCCTACAGAAAGAAATTCATCATTATTATGGAACTTAAATATATAATTTATTAGATTTTCTTACCTAATGTACGAGAAATTACGCCTACTATAGCTGTCATGTTCGTACGGGCGGAATTTTTCAAACTTTTGAACATATTTAATATGCTCTGCTTTTCGGCGACAGATAGATGCCCCAAATCATGACGTTTTCTTTTTTTTATAGGTGAAAATTCTGTACTTGTACCAGGCTTTTCATCCACGATTCAAAATAAATAAATTCAAATAAAATTCAAATATAAAGCAAAACTCGAATATGAAAAAACTAAATGAAAAAAAACACGAGTAAAAACAAAACTCGAATATAAAACACTAAATAAAAAAACACGAGTAAAACAACACTCGAATATAAAAAACTAAATGAAAAATTACGAGTAAAAGAAAACTCGAATATAAGAAAACCGAAATGAAAAAAATACGAGTAAAAACAAAACTCGAATATAAAAAAATAAATGAAAGAAACACAAATAATATCGATATAATCAATATTATTTGTTCTTAAAAACTGATTTATTTTAAAGTCATAGAAATGCGTAAAACCAAAACAGGAAAAGATAACCTCCAAACGAATGACAACTAATAAATGTAAAATCTTTGTGCAGTGTAAACCTGACGAAGCACTAGCCAATCAGAAGCGACAGTTTTGGCGGTTAAAATTTAAAGTACTCCTCCTAGTTTAAAAACAGGGTATAACATAAGTAACATTTTAGTGAAATTTTATATTATACGTTTTAAAAAAAATATTTAGTAATCAAAAATACAAAATTATGAATAGTTTACGCGACCCACTCAAACCCCTTCGCGACCCAAATTTGGGTCGAGACCCTTCGGTTAAGAAACGCTGGTCTAAAATAATTTTGAATGTATCTTCATCGTCATTATATCACATTCCATCATTGAATTTTGCTGGAATATGTTGAGGAAGTTTGCGTGCCCGAATCCTTACGATAGGAGGCGGAAATTATCGAGTGAGTACAATAGGAATGTTC